>PVKA01001152.1:0-21848 GCA_004027165.1 Ctenomys sociabilis | reverse complement strand
ACGCCACCTTATCTTTGACAAAGGGGTAAACATATCCACCGGTAGAAAGAGAGCCCTTTAATAAATAGTGCTAGAAATACTGGTTTTCCACATGCTGAAGGCTTAAAATAACTCATGCCTATCAGTGCACAGAAAACTCCTCTCAGAATGGATTAAAGATTTAAATCTTAAAACTGAAATACTAGATCTAATGGAAGAGGAAGTAGGCAGAAATCCTAAGGACATAGTGGTAGGTGGAGAGTTCACAAACAAAAATCAACCCACATGGGAAGTATTTCAAAGAAGCAGCAATTGGGATCTCATCTTTTTCTTGAATAGTTTCTATACATAAAAAGAAATTACCAACAAAGTAAAAAGAAAATCATGGATTGGGAAAAATTATAGTGGACTCTCCTTCAAACAAAAGACTCTTATCTAGAACATATGAAGAATTATTTTTAATCTTATCTAGAGCATAATTTTTTTTAAAAAATTAAGCCTCCAAAATCCAAATACCCAATTCAAAAATTGGCATCCAAGATGAATACATGCTTTACATGTGAAGTGACACAATAGTACGTAAATATATAAAATAATGTTCAACATCAGTGGTCATTCAAGTGATGCAAATTAAAATAACACTGAGATTCCATTTTACAAAGGAAAGAATGTCCAACATCAGGAAGTCAATCAATAACAAATGCTCGAGAGGAAGTGAGGAAAACTTAACCTTTCTCCACTGTTGGTGGCAGTGCAGGCTAGTACAACCATTATGGAAATCAGTATGGAGATTCCTTGAAAAGCGAGGACTGGCAGTCACATTCAAGCCAGTTGTTCCCCTCCTAGGGATTTTTCCAAAAGAACTGAAATCATCATAGTACAGGGATATATGTGCACCCATGTTATTAGCAGTGCAATTTGTCATAGCTATATCTTAGAAACAATCGAAATCCCCATCAACTGGGGAATAGGTAAAGAAGATGTGGTATCTACACAACGCAATGTTATTTACTATTAAAACAATAAATTTGAGGCTTTTATAGATAAATGGATTGAGTTAGAGACTATAGTGATAAATGAAATAAATCAGGTCCACATGTGCAAACATCATGTTATCATATTGTCTTGCTTCTGTGAGAACCTGAAAGAATAATTAAAATATGAAAGGTAAATAGATACTTGGAAACGGGAAGCAGTTGTCAATGTAAAGGAAGAACTGAGATATGGAAAAGAGCAAACAGTGTAAGGGAAAGGTATATTTACATATATATGCACAATGGTTTGCAAAACTGCATTGTTGATTTCTGCTGGTCTTTTGAAAGGAACAGTTAATTTTTATTTTCTTACTATTTCTTTTCTTTTGAGTTTCTTACAACTTTTTGTTATTTTTTTTTCTTTAAACCAAACTTGCATGTTCAAATCTGATTATCTGAACAACTAATTTGATGACATCATGCAATACAGTAACCACAGTTGAATTCTTCTTTTTTTTTCTTTTTAGAGAAGAGAAGACTAACTGAGACAAAAATAGGGCATTGAGATTTTTTTCTGTTGCATTTTGTTGTACTATCACATACATGGTATACAAGCATGTTTTTACCAGACTGGTATCTTCACCCTCTTATGATAGTGTTTCACAGAACAATATTTTTATTTTGAGGAAACTGAATTTGCTAGCTTATCCTAAAATGCATTATGTGATTAGTATTACACTGAGAAGTTTTTCTACCTAAGACGTTTTAACCCAGTTCCTAAGATTTTTCTCACTTTGCTTAGTTAAATATTGTGTCATTTCCAATGTGTTTTCTTTTTCCTTTCATTATTTTCTATTCTTTAAAAGGGCTGGAGAGATGGCTTCGTGGAATAAGTGCTTCCCTGGCAAACGCAAGGTCCTGAGTTCAATCCCCGGTTACACACACACAAAAATTAATTAATTAATTAATTTTATTTAATTTAATTAAAATTAAAAGAGAAAATTATAGTCACTATCTCCTTAGTTCCCACCAGATATCGTTCCCTTGCAGAATGAGCTAGCTAGAAAGTTTGGTGAAACCACCTGGGCTGAAGATCACTATTTATCTCATCACAGCGAGGAAACACAGAAAAAGGAGGCATCGTAGAATAACATAGGGTGCCCGCTCCCTGCCATGCCCCCGGTGCTTCTTCTGGCCAGGCTAAACACAGACAGAAAACTGAACTCTGAACTCATAAGTGTGTGTAGCTACTTATAAGTCATGCTCCCCAATGGGTCATTGACCTTCAAAACCCTCCAACTTGAAGGCAGAAACCTACGGTACATGTGAGAAGAAACAGCACTATCAGAAAGCAACTCTTAGAACTTCTGAGATGAACAGACTTCGACTCCTGTACAGAGCTGAAAAAAAAGTTTCAGTGTTGATATCAATTGAAAAGATAGTTCTACAAATTACAGTACAGGATTTTGGGATAAATACTGATGACCTTGGCAGATACAAAAGTTACACTTCTTCTTATGTAGGTCTTTATCTTGATCTTAACCATCCAGCAGAAAAATAGAGCAAGGTACAAAAAGTAAAGCCATATTAATATGTTGAGCAGTAAAAGGCTCAAGTCAACAACTTTTGACAATGCCAGTCCTATGGATAACACATTACTATTGGATTATTTTGCTGAAGTTTCACAACTACAATATTTAAATGGCAATAGAATACCCATCTCTGACAAAACTAAACAAAAAAGGGATATAAAGGAAGGACCATTTTGTGTCTGTATATTTATACAGCTACTTTCTTTTAAATCAGTGAGAGGAAAGATTTGTACTAATAGTGTTTGGACAGGATGTCATGTCTGCATCTCATACTATGAATAACTCCTATGAAGACAATAGTATGCAATGTATTAATTATTGTAACTTTCATACTAACGTGTATTGAAACTGTCTCATTGCTATTTGTCCCTCAATAAAATTAATAAAAAAAATGAAGAGTGACAGATCCTGCTAGGAATATTATTAATCTCTCAAGTACCCTTTGTATGACTGATTACTATAATGATAGTTTTACCTTTTCAAATTATAGCAG
Organism: Ctenomys sociabilis; assembly: GCA_004027165.1. NCBI lineage: Eukaryota > Metazoa > Chordata > Mammalia > Rodentia > Ctenomyidae > Ctenomys > Ctenomys sociabilis. Next base: position 18,810 of record PVKA01001152.1, on the reverse strand, counting down.
AAAAAGTATATTCAAGAACTTATGTTCACCATGTACTACTTTTGGAAGAGGTTTGTGAATTTCAGTGTTCTGTAAATGTGTTTTTTTTAAATATCAAAAAATACCCTTTTCTGTTTTATTTTTCTTACATTCTCTTGGTTTGTGATTTGCCTTCCACATTTTACAATATTTAGAAAAAATATATAATCAGAAGGCACCTTCCACATTTTGCCTAGAAATCTCCTAAGCTACATATGTTCATCCATTTGAAGTTTTACTTTCCACATGGAGAAACACTTTTGCAAAGCTTTCTATCACTGTGCCTAACAAGGCTTTCTCACCCGATGTTTGAACTCTCAAAAGCAGTATAATTAAAACTCATATTTCTCTTAACATTTTATTCAAATAAGTATACATTTTTATTATTTCAACGTTCCTGATTTTTTTAGAATGCATTCATTTCCCATTATGAATTTGCCTTCCACAGTTTTGTGTTTATTACAGAAAACGTGTGCTTCCATGTACTGTGATGTGTGTTAGATTCCAATTACTGTCCTACATATTATCGCAAATGCAATTCTGTTCACAGCATCTACTTTTATTTCTACTTTCTATAAGACAAGACGTAGGACCTGTCTTCCTTTGGTCCTTCCTTAAGACCTCACAAAGTGGGCTCTCGAAGGGAATTCTGTTTAGGGGTAAAGTTACGGGCAATCAGACTCTGGAGCTTGTGCTCGCCAGGCAACACAGTGCCATTTAGCTGTATCTCCAGCCTAACAAGTGAGATCTAATACATAACCCAGGATAGGCTCTAATAACATGCCTAAAAAAGGATATGCTTCTCCATTTATGTAGTTTTAGGAACACTGAGGTCTATGTTCTTGTAAGGTTGTTATAATCATATTGCTAAGCACCTTAATTTAATTCAATCTCTGTTCCAGTATTACATTTCAAGTAGACTGTCTTTATTATAATAAACCAATGTTTCATCTTAGTTTTTAAGTTTTTAACAATTAGTCTTAGTTTTTAATAGCTTATCTCCCTTAATTTTATCCATGGTATCATTTGTCAGCATAGTATGTATTAAATTTTATAACTATTTACTAAATACATTTCTGTATTAGAAGGTAAGTTATGTTAGAGAAAGGCTTTATTATTGTTCTGATGATGCTTGTTCATTTTTGTGTGAACATCTAAGAGAAATAGCTCAGCCTTCTATAAACACTTAAGTATTTATTAAATGCATGAACAAATATTATGAACGTGTGACATGGGTTCGCTGAGCACTGGCTACTTTCGTGTCTGGGTTCCAGGAAAAGGAACAACATGTTCAAACTGAGTTTGTGAAATGGATTCATTAGTTACAGGCACACTAAATGGAACAGTAAAAGGCTAAGATCTACTGTGAGCTGGTTCCCCAAGGCTAAAGACAGCTGCCTGGGGCAGACAGAGCCCTATCTATTCACGGACCACTTGTGCAATACCAGAAAGACTACTGAATTCAGCCTTCAGTGGATTTTATACTACTTGAACTGCTGTGCTAAAGTCTTGAAGGAGGTCCTACTTCTGAAGGTGGTGTCCTGTAACAGCTCAGTGTGCTGTTGCTGGTGCTCTTATTTTAAAGTGAAGCATTCCCATCATACTCTATATCTATCCTTGAAAACTATAAGTAAGAAAGGAAGATTGGTCCATTAAGCATACAACTGTCCCTGTGGATGTCTAACTAAACAAATGATTATAATAATGTTATAAAAGACTTAAATGTTAGGAAACAAGAGTATTGCATGCAAAAATAATAGTAGAATTTGGCCACTTTAATTGGATGATAAATCCACATTAACAAGACTCTCAAATGTAGAGCATAAGAAATAATGAAATGTTTTAATGATGAACAGGCAAAACAGTACAAATCAAACTAATATTTAAAATTATAGAAAAATAACTTTGACTCACACAATATACTTGAATCCTCAAACTACATTCATTGTCCTTGAACCAAGGAAATCATTTATTCTGCACTCAGATTTTACATTAATTATCCTCTGGACAATGTAACACGCAGAGGCATTTTCAGAAACAAGCATGTACAGTAGAGCCTGTAAAATTAAACACTGAATACTTACCATAGTTATTAGAAAGTGCTAAGGGTGTCAACTCATTATATTTCTGACTTTGTGTATTTTAAATCTTAAATTAAGATACATCAAAGATTATATATCATTAAAAAGACTTAAAATCATGGAACACTTCATTTCTGTAGCACAACTATATCAATGAACTCATTAACTGTGGATTGGTGTGTAAAATTGCTTCTCACATCCTGAGACATGATAAAAGATATAAAATGAGCTCCATATTGAAAAAGATATTCACTATACTTGAATGATACATAAGAATTTGAACACAATTAAACATTGATTTAAGATTTATCTAATGATTTTATTGCATCATATACAGTATATAAAATCAGGTTGTGGGGACTTGGAGATAGTTCAGTAGAATAAGTGCTTACCTAGCAAGCGCAAGGGCCTGAGTTCATTCCCCAGTTCCAACAAAAGAAAAAAAAAAAAGAAAGAAAGAAAGAAAGAAAGAAGAAGAAGAAGAAGAAGAAGAAGAAGAAGAAGAAGAAGAAGAAGAAGAAGAAGAAGAAGAAGAAGAAGAAGAAGAAGAAGAAGAAAACCAGTGAAGTCCCCTCAGGGTTTACCTTGTAGTCCTGTACATTATTCTGTAGTTCCTTTGTCTGTGTCATCCATGTGGATGAGTCACGGCCAATGCTTGACCAGTTTGCTCTCTGTGAGAGCCTGAGAGAAAGTTTTCTCTCCATGTGACTCTCCCTAGACACACTATAGAACTTTGATCTCTTTCCTCTGTGGCCCCATAATCTCCTTGTTCAGAAAATTTGAAGCTCAACTGATTTTCATGATGTTGTAGTACAGGTTCTCCTATGTCTTGAGTCTTCACTGACCTTGAAAGGTTAGGGCCAAAATGTTGGCTGGCCTCGTGGCTCTTCTATTTCTCCAATTTTGATCTGTCTGACCTCAAAAGAAACATAAAGTACATGTGTTGGTATATAGGTCTTGCTCTATCTAGGTCGTAACCATCCATCAGAAAAGTATAAAAATGAAGTATACACCGTGGGGCCATAATAATAAGTTGAGCTGTAAATGGCTATGGTCGACAACTTCTTTGGATAATTCACTATTGTTGTGGAATACTGGGCTGTGTTGAATTGTGTCATCAAGTTCAAGTTAAATTAGTTGAATAACAATGGAGTGCCTATCTTTGACAGGTGTAGACAAAGGAACGGGTATAGAAAGGAAGAATCATGATGTGTGTGTATGGACAGTACAGTTGGGTCAGATAACACCGTGCTTATACATAATTCTATGAGAGGCAAGATCTGCACTAATGGTGGTTGGACAGGGTATTATGTTGGCTTGTAGTACTATGGACAACCACTAGGAAAATAACAAGGTAGAAAGTATTAATTATTGAATATTTGATGTAATTCAAGTATAAAAAATAAGATATGCAAATGGCTGCACTCTTAATTTACTGATAAGAGACATATGGTATAATAATGTCTGTAAGTATAATATCATGTATGCACATTTTATGATACCAAAACATTATGAAAACAGTTTGCAATGTATTAATTTATCAAATCTATCTTGTCAAGGTATCTTAAAACTGTCTCACTGATATTTGTACTTCAATAAAACAAAAATAAAAATTAAAAAAAGACAAGAAGAAGAAACAAGAAAAAAAGTCTGACAACAAAATTTTTCATAGCCTTTTCCTAGTGAGAGGTCAAGAATATTGAATTTCAGTGCTTTAAAGACATAGTGAACAAAGTATTGATATATGTACTGTGGGTAGCCAGGTTTTATAATGGAAAATATTTAATATAGGATACATAATATCTAAGATAATTTTGTAATATTCCCCCTCTAAAGTCAAATACCAAAGAGTGTGGAAGATCTGTCCATACTTCAAAGACTCAAAGAATCCAAAGAAGGAATTCGGTCACATAGCGATGTTTGCTTGATTTCAGCTAACAATCTAGAGCTCACAGCCGTGTCCTCCATTAGTCTGTCTGAAGGCACACAGCCCATGGCAATGTCTCATGCAAGTCTGTGTGAAGGATCTGCTCTGGGGAGGCCCAACAGCCAGGGGTAGAGGATGGAAGGTCTGCATGAGTGGGTGCCAGCAGGCTGAGGAACCCTGCCCAGAGACAGGAAGCAACCCTCAAGGTAACAGCAACAACCCCTCAACGAACATTACCGCAATTGTTAATGACAGAGGGCATCTGAGCTGCTCAAATGATGAGAACAGCCATGCTCATATCTTGAAAGCTAGTGTGACAAGCTTCTCCAAGAAAATAAGTGAAGTATAAAGAAAACTGGAAGGGAAGACAGTGTCCTGTTGATTGCAGATTTTCTAGCTTCCCTTACTGGCTTTGAGCCTTCTCGGTGAAGATGATTAATACAGATTTGCACGAGACACTGCTGTAGGCTCTCGATCTTCAGTGGAACTCACTCAGGACATTGTCATGGGGTCCAGGCCCTCAGCTGGATGCTGTTTTCTTCAGTGTGTGGGTGCTACATTTCTTGTTTGTTCAGCATGCGGACAGATCTCTTGTAATCTTTTGCACTTGACCATTTGGGAGAATATTATAAAATCATCCTATAAATGTGTGTCCTGTGTTAAACCTTTTCTCTTATAACCCCTGACTACAGTATGTATTATGTGAACACCATTCTGGCTCTGTGTGGGAGAGTTTAGCAGTCCTGTTCACATTAAACGCTCCTTAGGACAAATAAGAGAGCAGGGAGAATGACATTCATCAGGCCGTGTTGCCTCTTCAGTTAGCTTTTAGACAACTTGCTTTAACATTTTTCTCCTTTAAATACCATATATATATATGAAGTATATCTATCTATCTACGTATATATATCAGAGTATATAACATATATATTAAGATAGAATATATAATTTGTCTCTCTGTATATATATTCTGTTCCATTATATATGCATAAATGTATTTCTATGTATTTCTTTCCTTTTTAGATTAAGAACCATTTGGAAATAATTCTTAGCAACTCACGAAGTGCACCTTAAAATAGATTTTCATTGGCCCCAGAAAAGACATAAAATATTTTAGTACAGAACTATACTAGTTTAAAATTATATTTCTCCAGTGAAATTGGGTCACTAGTTTGAGTAAATTATTTCAACATTTGCATATTTCTTCACCCTGGAATCAAGCAGCAAATTAAATTAAAATTACCTGGGAAGCTTACTTTCCATATGTAAGGATGTTAAAACCATATTATGCACCAAGAATGTAAAAGTAGATTTTTTAAAAAATGCACACCCTAGTTATATTTATTTAGGATGTGACACAATTTATTAACTTTTCTAAATATAGACAAAAATGTTGACAGAATTGGGTTGTAAAAAAGGCAGGAGAAACACTGATGAAAGATTTTGTTTCCTGATTATCAGCTCACATTTTCAACATCAGTTCATCATAAAATTTAAAATTTCTTATTGTTTGATTGTTATGCCTAAATGCATTTTTAAGTGTATTTTGCACGGGGTCTAATAGTTGTCCCCCTGTTTTCAGCCTCCCAGTGCTTGGATCGTGGGTGTGCCCCACTGCACCAGCTCTCCTCGGTGGCTGGCTCAGCACTCCCAGGGACAGGGCTGGCACCAATGTCTAAATGTACTCTTTTTTTTTTTTTACTTTTTTGAAAAAACAGACCAAGGGCTGGTCAGGTAGCTCAACAGAGTAAAGCATCTGCTTAGGCACGCTGAGGTAAGTGCAGGGAAGGTTCGATCCTCAGCACTACAGGCAGCACCAGCCAAAACCCCAGGACAGGCTAAGCAGGCCAGAGTCCAGGTGTAGTGGTGCACACCTATAATCCCCGCACTTTGAGGATGAAAACAGGAGGATCTCCAGTCAAAGCTGTCTAGTGAGATCCTGAACAACCAAATATGTTAAAACAAAACAACAAAACTAAGATTTTAGTCTAGAGGACTGGTGAATTGTTAAGTGTGAGTCTCTACCTATTTTGCAGAAACAAAAAATTATATGCAGGCTCATCTAAAATAGTCATGGTGTGCCAGCCAGAGGGCTCAGTGGATTAAAGTGCCTGCTTAGGCAGATGCAGGGGCCAGGAGTTCAACCACTGGGCCTGCCTTGTGGGCCTTGCCCCTGGGGCACACTGAGACAGCAAAAAATTGAGATGGCATGGTGGCGTGTGCCTGTTATCCAAGCACTTGGGAGGCTGTAAGTAGAAGGATCATTAGAAGTCTGATCTACGCAGTGAGGCCCTGTAGATACTGCTGTGCATCCAAACACATTAAAAGCCATGGTATTTATTTATTTATTTATTTATTTATTTATTTATTTATTTATTTTTGGTTTTTTTTGTGTTTTTGAGGCAGGGTTTCACTATGCAGTTCAGGCTGGCCTTAAGCTCATTTTGTAGCTCAGGCTGGTCTCAAACTCACAACAATCCTCCTGCCTCGGCCTCCTGAGTGCTGGTATTACAGGCCTGCACTGCCACGACCAGCTAAAAGCCATGATATTTAAAAAAAATAAATAAAAATTATATTAATGGCAACTTCTTTAGTATCACATATTTAAGGATATATTTTAATATTACATATATATATATATATATATATATATATATATATATATATATATATATATATATATATATATAATCACAGCTTAGGCTATGAAATCAAATGCAGTACAAATTTTAAAGCTGATCACATATTTAAATACCATATGAAAGTCATTAATAATTTTATGTAGACAGTGTGTTACATGATAGTATATGCCAGCCACAGATCTGTGGTGCTCACAGTGTAGGTTATTTAATCTGCAGAATAAACCGATATAGGAGATGTTATTGTTACCTCTGTTCAATAGGGGTACATGTCAAGGCCATCAGAATTTATGTGCTTTGTAAAGGGGCTCAAAGTTAATCCCACAGATGGATTTGAATCCAGATCATCTGCTTTTTTAATCTGGACACTCCAGTCTTATGGTTAAAAAAAAAATTGTGTGAGAGTGCACATGGAAGGACAGGTACTGGGACGGAATCCAGGGATGCCATAGAGAGCTACGTCATACGTTTTCTGTCTTTTATTTTGAGACATGGTTTTCTACCTCAGCACCCAGAACACTGGCATTACCACCCTAATTTAGATATTTATTAGCAGAAAAAATAAATCTGAGAAAGGCTACGTATTTTAAAACCTCATATCTATTTTTAGAAGCTCCAAAATCCATAAGTATTCTAAATCACCGTAAAGTGTTGGGGGAAACAGTGTAAAACAGTGGGGAAAAATCCTTTCCTTTTTTGAAAAGAAATGTGTTTCCTCCCTTCTGTTCACATCTGTAATTTTCTAGACATAGAAGAAAAAGTAAATACCTTTAAAATTCCCAGTTACTGGGTCAGCCAATTACCTCAGCAGATTAAAGCACCTGAAAGCAGGCCCAGGGGCTGAGGGTTTCAATCCCAGGGCTTGTGATACTGGCCCTGCTCTCAGGGGCAACTGAGACTGGGCATACTGGCACACACACCTGTAATCCTAGCTCTTGGGAGGCTGTAAGCAGTTGGATCACTACAAGTCCAATCTAGTAGTGAGACCCTGGACACCTTGTAGACCCTTCAATAAAATACGAAAAAAAAAAGAAAAAACATATTCCCAGTTACTTTATTTAGTATTTGCTTGATAACACAATATTTTTTGATATATCATTCTAGGTAAATCTAAGCTGGAGAGAGAAGGAAGAGCTACGAACGCTGGTAAGGATGAAGAGAGGGATGCACCTTGATAAACAAACAGAATTTTCATGCCACAAACCTAGATGTAGACAGAAGAAAGTCATCAGATTCTGAATGTTTCTTTCATTTGATTCCAGTATAGAAGCCCAGCTAACACACACTTCTTCCTCCACTGTATATACGGCACTGATGATTTTTTACACTAATAATATTGTACAGAAAGAATAACAAATACTGAATCCCCATCAGGCAATGCATACTTCATTGCATGTTAACTTGTAAGTATATGAGAAGTAAGTATTAAGGGAGAAGGAGGTCATTTCTGTTTCTGTCTCATTCATGAAAGGGGGTCTAACCCTCACCTAACTCCAACCATGAATTGCCATGCAGACAACTGTGGGAAAGGTAGAACATTGATTCATTCTAATTTTTAATGAAAATTCCCTAACAGCACCACACCAGTCCATTTCATTTGTGTTGCATGATTTGAGAGGTCTAGAGACAACGTCACACCACATTTGGAGGCAGTTTTCAATCTCTGATGTTTATAACCTGAAGCAGAGATTTAGTGCATATTTATTGTGCGGAAAGTGAACAAATATCATTAATACTTTATGTAAGACTGTTACGCTGTGCTCTTTGATGAAGTGACTTGGAAGTAGAAAAAATAGAATTTTGAATGGCTGATAATTTTCAATATCTTTCTATAGTTGGGAAAAGAGCAACATATATCTTCTATAGTTTTAAATATAAATTAAATTTCCTTTTGCTTGAAGTAATTACAATATTGTGCACTCACATTTAACTAAGTTAACATTTAAAGCCAAGACAAATTGAAAGTTAAATTTAATCAAACTAAGATATCACACTGAATTATGTGCTGATGATTTATAACTGACCAGATATGCAAATGTCAAACTATAAATGCAATAAGCTACACATACAAACTGTATCTAGTACAAGATAATTAAGACAATATACCTTCCCTTAGATAAAAGATAAAATGATGGAGTTCAATTGATTAATAAATAATACAATAAAATATAGCTTTCATAGGATATTTATGAAAAGAAATTGGGACTATAAAAGAAACAATAATTCACATAAATGTGGTGTACATTTTAACAAGCAAAATCTTCATGATTGAGGAAGCTAGTGTCTTAATAAATAATGGAATTAATGTCTGTAATTTGTGTTGGGTGATTAGCCTGAACAAAATGCTCATATCTGAATGTTATCATCCTGCCTACATAGCTGTAATATTTAATATTGCTAAAATAATTTTTATAGAGATGCTGTGTTCTTTGTACTCAAAGCATTATGTATTTGATTTTGGATATTGAATTTTTGACACCCACCATATTTTTGCCTTCCCTGCTCCACTCAAAAGCTAACCTATATGAAAATGGTATCTTAGCACCTACTACATGTAGGATCATGACAAAAATCTGATTGGTTTATGGCTGAAGCAGAATGAAAATTATTTTGTAATCTGTATGTCTATGTTTATAACTGGCTATTCTTTACCAGGTCCTGCACTGTAATACATCATCCTGCCTTCCCATTATAAAGGGCTGCCTTCAGAAATGGTACCGTGATCACACCATGCTATATAGACTCTGAGAATGTGCATTTAGATACACCAAGGCTATAGTTTCCTTATATTTTCTAAAATTCTATAGGATATTAAGTCTCCATAATACAGCATATATTATTCATTATGTTTCCTCAAAACTATTAGAAATATTGACAGAAAATGCAGCAAAGAATAGAAGAGAGTATAAATATTAGTCAAGAAGATTTATGGAACAATCTTGAAGCCAAGGAAAGATATATGAAATGAGGGGTAAAATTCGATTTACTTACTATTATAGGACAGACAAACATGTGATCAGATTTAATTCAATATCATCTTTTGTAATAGTATTTTAAAAGTTGTTTATTATTATGTTCTTCCCATGCAGTTTTATGAGGCCAGATCACCCAGCTGCTTGGTGCAAGGAACACTTCTCCATTAAGGTTAAGCTAATTTTAAATACCTTCCTATTTCCTATTTTAAAAATATTGACATGGTCACAACAGAAAAAGCAGCTAGGTAGAACTTTGTTTTACTCCTTTATACTTTATGCCAGACCTTAATATGCTGCATCTCTGGGAGATCTTGAATGGTCCTACTGATAGAACATTTCTTTCAATAGAACACTTCTTGGGGCTGGGGAGATAGCTCAGTAGAATAAGCGCTTGCCTGGCAAGAACAAGGGCCTGAATTCAATCCCCAGTTCTGCAAAGAAAAATAAGTCAATAGAAACTTAGTTGAGATCTAAGTCTCCTCTTTACTATAAGGCTCTTTTACTTCCATGTGATCATTATGATTGAAAGACTCAAGTACTTAAGACAATGTGTCATTGGCGTTAAATATCTGACATGTTTGGCAGATATTTTACCATGCCTGATCAGAAGGGACATTGTGGCAGAAATCTGTTCTGGTGAGCAGAGACAACTAATTTATCATTGGTTTCATCAGAGGCAAGAAATAAATATCCTTAAGTTCTTGCTTTCCATTAAGTTGTGTTCTACCTTTCAAGTTTTATTTCTTTTTTTGAGTTCTTACACTTACTATGGAGGCTATATGATATTTACACATGTGGTTCTGGCTTATTTCACTTATGAGCATGTTTACAAGTTGCATCCACTTATATATGAAGGCTTTGAATTTATCATTCTTTATAGCTGAGTAATATGCAGCTAGTTTCTCTTAGTTCAATGAGAAGAATGATTTCTATTACAAGTGTTTAGAGAAGATACCATGTCTTCACCTTGTACTATGAATAATTACTACAAAGAAAACAATATTAAGTGTATTAATTATTGTAACTATAATTAACCTGTTTTGAAAGTGTCTCATTGCCTTTTTTCTTTCTCACTAAAATTAATTTTAAAAGTAATCAGTATTATAAGAACAGATCTTTGAGAAGCTCATACATTTTTTCTTACTTTCTTTTCTGTATCTGGGATTGAACTGAGGTCCTTGCTTTTGCCAAGCAGGCACTTAAGCTGCTGAGCTATCTTCATAGTCTCAAATACAGAGTTCCTTTTTCTCTTTCTTTCTTTCTGAGCTATATCCAAAGCTCACACTCTTCTTTAGTAGGCAGCAACAAGCATTTACAAAATTTTTAACCATCTCTCCTTTTTTCTTGGAAAAATTAAAATTTGAATGTTACTCTCCTCAATTTACCAAACACTTTATATATATATATGTGTGTGTGTGTGTGTGTGTGTGTGTGTGTGTGTGTGTGTGTGTCATATACCATATCAGGGAAATTTCTCCACTAAGAAATGCTTAGAAGAGAGGAAAGGAGTATGTTCTTGATGTGAAAATGGAAAATCACATCACAGATGGTAAACAATGTGCATCGATAAGAAAGGTACACGCAAACATAGTTGGTATTTTTAAAGATTTATTTATTTTGTACAGTTTCTCACTACACAGCTCATACTTATAATGATCCTTCTGCCTTTGCCCCCCCCACACTGGGATTATAGGTGTGTACCACTAAACCCAGTTTCATGGCTGCAGGCTGGTGTGACACGCAGTACCAGGCTCTGAACCTGGGTTCTTGTGCCTGCCAGGCAGCCACTTAGTCCACTGAGCTGTCTTTCTGGCCCACATTCTTTGCATTTTTAAGGAAAAAGATATTTTTAAGAAACTTAGAAAATTAATGTGTACTTGAAACTGTATCTGCTTGTACTCCTACGCTAATTTTAAGGGAAAAGAGAGTATACTAATGGAGGAACTGAGAAGAATTTAGAGATAAACAGTTTGAATAGCTCTGTGCTAAGAATCTCCATTTTGTGCATTTAGAACAGCTACTGAAGTCTGGTTCAGATGAATGAAAATAGGAGTGTACAGGTCTGAGGGACTGACTCCAGGCATTATTTTTTTCTTTGCAGAAAAGGTAAAAGGGTAATACTGACAGGGCAGTGTACTGTGGGCTTCAGCTGTTAAGCAGCAAACTTGGGCTGTGTTATTACACTCATGAGGGATGTGGAAAAGTGTGTCAAAGAAAGTGGCATAAGGTCAGTGGCTACTGTGCTTTTGGGAAAACTTTAAGTGACAATTAGGTTGGAATTAGCTCTATTCTTGCTGAAAGCCACAACCCCTTAAGGTACCATTTAAGAAAGCTACCTGACTAATCAACCAAACTAAAATCGTGGCCAAGATTCTGGTGTCTCAAGTGGACCGAACCAAGTAATCAGTGAGCTTCCATAATGGGATCTGCATGTGGCCTCACTTTGCCTGTGTGGATCTCAAGTTGCAATTCCACTGAACAGGGTGAAGGCAGAATTAGACTGTTTGGCTTCCTTGGGTGATTGCCGTTGTGACATCAGGCATTTATTTTTATTTGTTGTTGGTATGTGTGCTTATTCTTTTAAAGTTTTCATATAGGAGTGCTTTCTGTTTAAAAAGTTTTCTGTATTATTTTGCAATATTTAGTTTTTTTTTCTATTCTCTTTGATTTTTAGTCTCAAGCCTTATGGTCCCATCATAGTCATGAACAACATTGAATGGATGCATGAGAAAACTGTAAGTGAATGCTAAAACAGGATGCACATGATTCGGACTGAGAAATTCTGGACACTCCAGCTATAGGCTCATCAGTAAAGTTGTGAAGTTACTGAGCCTAGATGCTTTATTGAATTCCCCAGTACTCTTCACATTCATTCTTGACCTGTGTAACTGCATTGTGACAGAATGCCTATTTCAATCAGCCTTTTGAAGCTTCTATCATGTTTCAGGAATGGTATATGGTCTCTAGATGGATAGTGTCTGATGTCATGTCTTAAACATAATGTAGTCACGGAGACTCACTCCAAAAGCTAGTGATAAGCAAGTATGTTGCCAGAGCAAAGTATAGGTGGTGGTGTGGACTTGGGAAATGTGCTAGGGGAAAAGTCCCTAAATAACATGAAACAAAACAAAAAAGTACTCCACCTTAACCTATTTAGGTAAAGATTTACCCAAGCAAGAATTTATCTCTTAATGCATGTTCATGCAATACTTAAACATATGTAAGTATGTATGTGTATGTTCAATATATGTGTATGTGTGTGTATATATATATATATATATACCCACATGTGTGTGTTTGTAATATATTGTACATGTATGCATACACAATTTACATTATACATAGAGTTCAATTGTGAAATTAGTTTTAATTTAAAATGAAATGCTGGCTGTACCAGCCTGCCCTGGGGCACTACTAGGCAGTGAATGAGAATGAGCATGCCAGCACATGCCTGTAAATCCCAGTGCTAGGGAGGCTGCAAAACAGGAAGGATCACTACAAGTCTGACCTGTGAAGTGAGACCCTGTACACCCTGTACTACATACATAAACAAAATTTAAAAAAATAAAAATATGATGGACTAGTTTCATCTAGATCATGTTTTGTATAACTGTTCTTAATTTTGGCAAGCTGAAATCATAGAAGCACAATTTCCAGGTTAACCCAAAATAAATTTTATTTATATCTTTTTTTTTTTCCCTTTGGTACTGGGGATTGAACTCAGGAACCTGTGCTTACCAGGAAAGTGTTCATTCTACTGAGTGATCTCCCCAGCTCCCAACCCAAGAATAATTTTAAAGCTTATCCTACCCAAATCTCTTAAGGTTTGTATTTTACTTTATATCATAGTAAAATAAAGCCAAAGGTTGTGTTGAGAATTTCTATTAAGTTATACATGACATCCAGGCAGCACTGAATATTTTTTTGAAAGGGATTTTTCACAGTCAGAGATACCAGGAAGAATTGTGCTTTAATTACAAAAGTGGAAACAACACATTTAAAGTCTTTTTTCCACAGAAAGGTCCAAGAAGAAGAGGAACATTACAAAATATATATATTTCCTACTGAAGCCACCAGGAGCAGTCAGTAGGAAGTTACTCGATGTAGACATACATCAGCCTCGGAAACCTCCTTTTTGGGCAGAAGCTTTGCCTGTGTCCTCTCCTGGAGTCTGCAGATTCCGAGGGACTGGGGAGCATGTGGAGAGTACACTGGCCAATAGCTAACCCTGTCCTTCGAAACCAGAGGGAAGCTGAAAATGTAGACGACTTTCCATCACATTCACTTTACAACAGAAAAGCTGACCTTTCACAGAACTTTCACATGGAAGGATGAGGTTTTAGGTAGAATAGAGTTGGAAGCTGACATTACTTGGCTATGCATCTGTATTTGTTCAGCTCTAAATGAGGGTAGGTAAATCCCAACTTGAATTGTTTTTAAGCATGTACTCAGGATACACATTTTTTTTTTAAAGGAGATAGTAGATAGGGTGGTAATTTCATCAAAATGCTCATGTCCTTCTCTACAAAACCTGTGACTATGTTACTTGGCAAGACAAAAGGAAATTTTCAGGTCTGACTAAGAATCTTGAGATGGGAGGTTAGTTTTGATTGTGTAGCAGGCCTTATGTAATCATAAGATTAGTTCTCAATATCATGTAACTGGTCCAAAATAAGGAAAAGGAAAAGGAAAAAGTGGCCACAGAAGTAAAGGTTGGAGTAATAAATTTTGAAGATGGAAAAAGAGCCCTGAGCCAAGAATAGAAGGGCATCTGAAATCTGGAAACCTGAAAATAAGAGACCCTCTGGTTTCCTTGGGTAGGTATGAAGGCAGCTCTCCCAGCAGCTTGACGTGATCACTATAAAGAGTTAGCTTTGGCTTCCAGCCACCAGCATTGTAAAAATCTGGTGATTTTACTTTCACAGCATTAAAAGGTACCACTGTGAACTGTGACAGATGTACACACACACACACACACACACACACACACACACACATATATTTTCTTTTCAGGAATATTGCACAAAAAGAATGTGGCATGAAATGGTTATGTGTAAATTATCATTTTCCTATTTCATATTATGACACATGATAATGCATTCAATACATATTTTGTTTATAATCATACTTTTTATTTTTTATTGAGAAACAAATAGCAATGAGATAGTTTCAATATTCAGGTTAGTAGGACACCTACAATAATGCACTGCATATTGTTGTCTTCCGAGTGGTTATTCATAGTACAAGATGCAGACATGATATCCTGTCCAAACATTATAAGTACAAATTTTTCTTCTCATTGAATTAAGAGAAAGTAGCTGTATATGTATCCTAATTATTTTATACATACAGATACAAAATGGCCCTTCATTTATATCCCCTTGTTTCATTTGGTTTTGCCAGAGATGGGTATCACATTGTCATTTAAATATTGTAGGTGGGTGAATTCAGCAAATTAATCCAATATAGTCCAGTATAATTATAGTGGGTTATCCATAGGACTGCCAATGTCATAAATTGTTGATTTGAGCTATCATCCTTATACTTCTAACACACACTTGAGTTTGTTTTAATGTTTTATGTATTCATTACATGGTCAGTGCCGGACTCAGTGATCTTCATGTCTCAGCCTCCTTTAATGCTGGGATTACAGTCATGCATCGCTATGCCCAGGTTCAGTGGCCTACGTGGTGCATCTGTGCTTCCAGTGCTGGTACAGTATGCGGTCCTTGGGATCCAATCGTGGTCCTTGAGCTTGCCAGACAGGGAGTTAAACCACTGAGCTATCTCTACAGTCCTGAGATTCTTATCCTTATTTCTTTTCTTTTTTGCTCTTTCAAATCACTAACAGCAGAAAAATCAGTCTTTTGACTGCTAAACAGAAAATCATGTTTCTGTTTAGCATGTAACATAAAAACATTGACTAGTTTCTCTTAAACTTTTTTCCCTGGTTTTTATATTCTAGACTTATTTTTCTTTAAGTAATTCTGACCTTAATTTAGTAATAATAATTTATTTTTTCCTCCCATACTTTTAATTTTACTCTGTGTTTTCCAGTGGGATCTACAAGACACTTGCTTTGTCTAAATATTTTCAATTGATATTAAAAAACTGGTTATGCATGAGGTAGAACTAAAGTTTTATTTATATAATGCATCTATCCAGGGTACTGTAAGATCTTGACCACCTAGAGACCTAGAGATTTCAGATAGGGCAAACAAAATAATTTTAGCTGCTTGGATAGATCACACCAGAACTTATAAATTTAGTCGACCAAAATGATTGTTTTTAAAAACACGTGTTAAAGTCTATTGTCTGACTTTCTCTCAAATTTCATATTTGTTTCTATAAAAACAGTTTCTAGATAGTAAGACATCAACTTTCAAAAGAAACTTCCACATATATTTGTCTTTAATTTTACTCTTAATCTCAGTCTTAAATACAAGAGAAGGCTAAACAGTCTGCATAATTTTAGGTTAACATCATACCAAAATATGAAAGGACTTAATATGTGGGTATACAATGAATTCAGTAAATTTATTATAGGATTAATTACTAGAGGAACAAATAATGAAACATCATTAAAAAGTTACATGTATTGAATCAAACAGTGTATTATCAGCTTTTCTTAGTAACTAATTTTCAAATTTGCTTTTAATAGCAAGGATGGTATTTTCTGGGTACCAATCTCTATCAAACATTCATACATTTGTATAAATGTGCACAAATTTATTATGCGATGAGAGGCTTTAGCAACCAATTATTTGTACAAAACTGTTTCTCTTCCCATTTGCTTCTTCAGATTCTTCCACACCTGGATAAAGAACCACTTACTCTTTAAACAAATCTATTTTAAAAAAAAATATTGTATTTTTCTCACTTTCTATTTTTCTGGAATGTCTTAGTTAATTCCTTGAATGCATATGGTTCTATTTTTCACTGAACTTCAGTTTTTCATTGTATGTCCTTGGGAATTACATGTATCACTGCTTGATTATATATTGCCTAGTTATTTGCTTTAACTGCTATCTGCAAATTCTTAGGTCCTATTTAGTAAGCTAATAGTGGTTTGTTCTTCTTATGTGGTTGCCATGCTTGGTAGCTACCTAAGTGTTATGAAGTCCAGACTTTGATTATTATACCCATAATCATAATCAGTATTACAAAGTAGATGTGCAGTAAATAGTGGTGAAATCAGTGAAGCCATTGATCACCCTATTATTTAACATTTTGTCAGAGTAATTTATAAGAGGTTAGGTTTCCAGAAACAAACACAGAAATCTGCAATTTTACACACATTTTGCTGTACCAGGGAGATATGTTGAAATTATGCCTTCCCCCCCATTTAAAGGAATAAGTCTGTCTGTTTTTCATGATATACAATATGACCTGGCCAATTAAAATTTGTTAAAAATAAGGTCTTTTGTCTTTTTCTGAATAAATGAATATCTTAGGTGCAGAAGACACTTAGAAATTGGTACCTCCAGAGTGGAGTGAAATACACAAAATCTCTTGAACTTTCCCTCTTGTAAGCAAATGCTACTTTACCACTTAGAGTCACAATGTTGCTAATATCCTAAGAGTAGAACAACCTAAAGCATTGTCTGAAAGATTATGAAAATGCTGTATTTACTATAGGACATTGAGCAAAGCAAAATGCAGTTGTCTTGAACTGAAGGTTCAATGACTTTCATTCATAAACTGAGATCCTAGCTCTTTATGATATGAATGAAAATATCTTAGGAATGCAAATTTTCAAAAAGGTTTTCTAGTAACAATTATTTAAGTCTTAGCAATCTGGAGTCACTATGTTTTATGAGTTAACATCAAATGATCATTAGAATTCTCAAGCTGAGCTTTATTACACATGATTCATACACTAGGATTGTACACTTTTGCAATTAAAACAACAACAAATAATCATAAGTTTTACTTTCATTAATTGAAATTGAGAATAGTGTCCAATTAAAAAAAAAAAGGTTTATAAAGTCTTTGTTGACTATGGAAGTATAAGTGCAGTTGGTAAGAAATATGAACGGGACAAGGTGGCCTTTGATATAAAGAGTGAAATACAGACTGAGAATAATATCAAATAAATCTGGGAAAGTTATTTTGAGCTACAGTTCATTGGCACTTTGATAATTCTTTTTTCTTTTTTTTTTTTTCCCACAACTTCCTGGTTGAACTCAGGCCCTTGCGCTTGCCAGGGAAGCGCTTATTCCACTGAACCATCTCCCCAGTCCTGGGAATTCTTAAGAACATGACATGCCTTGCTCACATGTTGTAGCAGTAGATAAGAAAAGTTACTATTTTTAAATTGCAGTTTGCACTTCTTGAATCAACTCTATTGAAGACGGCATGGGCTTTTTCCTGGGACTGATTCTGGGATGCAGTTCTTGGTGCCAGCATAGGCTCTCAGACTTTCTTTTTGCTACTCGTCACTCCTGGACTCCATGAAATACAGGAGTGACAAGCATGACTCTACATTGTGGAATGAATTTCCATGTTACAAAATTTTTATCATATCACTGTGATGTAACAAGTTAGCTTAATATGATGTCATGAAGAAAACCATTTTTATTCTTTAAATAAATATTAGTGCAAAAAAATGGTATTTCCTTTTCTGAGATGTCTGTTCGGCTCCTTCAAACAATTTAGAATTTCAACTTTGCTGATTTTAATTATATGTAACTTAGTAGAGAAAATGACCCAGGGCCTACTTAAATGGGATCCTAAGGGGCTGTGGAGATGGCCCAGTAGAATAAGTGCTTGCCTGGCAAGTACAGGGGCCTGAGTTCTGCCAAATTATAAATAAATAAAAATAAATGGGACCCTAGTCTTTGTTTCATTCCTACAGTATAGCTGTATTCTAAAGGTCTTATCTGAACCAAACCCTTCTCATCCAAATCTATAATCCAGTTAATTTGAAAAATATTTGAAATAAGTTTGTTTGATTTGAAAATAGACACAGCAGATGAGGCAACTGAAAAAATTCAGATAAGCAATAAAATATTTTTGATAACACTTATGATTTTTCATAAGCAATAAAGAAATCCTCTTTTGATTTAACAATAAAATTCCCCCTAAAATAAATTATTATTTTCCTCATTTCCTGCAACCAAACAAATAAACCTATAACACAAGCAAACAAAGCAATGTCTAGTTTTAAA
>PVKA01001151.1:7850-157106 GCA_004027165.1 Ctenomys sociabilis | reverse complement strand
GGTACAAGGCCATGGAGGAGGCAGGGGCATGGGGGCAGGGGGACAAGGCAATAGGCCCTATACTCCTCCTCTGAGGAGGAGTGGCATGGGCACCCAGGACAGGTTGTTGACTGAAGAGGAGCGGAGCCATGGCACTACAGCGTGCTGCCTTTTGTGGGGGAAAAGGGAGGATGAGACGACGGCATACGTTTGTGTCTTTTTCTAAAAAGAAACTTGGGAAGGATGACAAGGACAGGCTGGAGAGGGCAGTCTATGGGGTGGCCCTCCAGTGTCTCTATGGCCACCTGTTGCTGCTTCTCTGGTTGTTGTGCCCTATAAATGTCTTACATACCCCAAAGGCAAGAGCATGTCAAGGAGAACAGACAAACTCTAACATTGAGGCAAGGCAGAAACCGATAAGCCTGGGCTTGTGTCCAGGCAATCCCGTACCTGTACCGAGCCATGAGTACAGCGAGCCACTGTGCAGGCCAGGCTGCTGCTTCAGACCCAGAGTCCTGGTGCCCTTGATGCCCAGATGCAGGGAGCAGAGGCCCCAGGGAAAGTTGCCTATGGGCTCAGGTTACGAGAGCCACAGGAGATGCAGACAGGCACAGAGGCTATGGCAGGTGCTGACATCCCAGGCTGTGCACGGCTGGTGTGATGGGCTTTGTACTGACCCTTCCTGCTCTTCTGTAAGTTTGAGATTTTTAAAAATTAAATTAAATGAATAACACATTTTCAAAATAAAATACATACAGCTTTTGGTGGCACTCCTGAGATGAACAAGGCCAGACTGCATGGTGCCATTCCTGGGCCTCATGGCACAGGCAAGTGATTTTTCTTCCCCAGAAAGAGGCTGGGGACTCCGTGCTGTCCAGTCCCTCCTGTCTGGGAAGGTTGAGTCTGTGGCCCGACCGAGAGCCCCTCTCTGTGGCAGGGAAGAGCTCCAGCCAGGGCCTGTGGAGGACTAGGCTCTCCCTGAAGGCCTCCCTCACCCCTCCCTCCTTAAAAGTTTAACAGATAACTAAAAAGTGAGTGAGTCACCTGCAAGCGTGGTGCCACACGCCCAGCACTAACCTCAGTCATTGGAGACTAGAGTCCTGCATTTGCTGAGCAGCGGCCCCCACTTCCAGCCCCTTCCGATCATCCCCTGAGGACCCTGCAGGACTCCTGGACACAAGGTCCCCAGTCTATTCCTGCTGACTGGACTCTGCCACAAGTTGGATTAATCTAGGAAGGAGGAACCCAGGAACATTCATCCTAGGAGCTGCTCCTGAATTCTCATAAGCAAGCGAGAAAAAAAAAAAAACCAAAAAAACCCAGCATTGTGGAGCTGAGGAAGTGATGCAGAGATGCCCGCGTGAAGACGTGCCCTGACTATTTCAGGGGAAGCCTTTTCACTTGCTAAACTTCTAAATGACTTGCTGGTAGGTCAGTCCATACATGTGTGCGTGCGCACACACACACACACACACACACCACTGTGTAGATTAGGGGACTCCAGACTGGTCAGTGAGGACCATGTAGACCTGGAGGGCAGCTGCAGAATCGCTGTGCGGCCATTACCCTCCCTGGAACACTGTGGGGCCAGGCAACTTTTCTCGTATTGGAGGCCTGGTGGTTGGGGGTGGCACTGAGGAAGTGGTGTGCATACCTGGCCCCTCTCTCTGTGCTCCCCCAGCCTGGGTCTTTTCTCCCATACACACCCCACCAGAGGTCCTCACTGCAACCCTCAGGACTTGGAGCCCAGTAAACCTCTTCTCTTTGCAGGCTGACCCGCCTCCCGGATTCCCCTGTAGTAACAGGCAATACAGCCACATTCGATTGCACTTGCCTGCGGGATCAGGCTGTGTGTGTGTGTGTGTGTGTGTGTGTGTGTGTGTGTGTGTGTGTGTGCACATGCACATACGCTCTTGCCGCCCGATGCCAATTTCCTCCCTTCCTGTGGACTCCCCTGACCAGCTGAGGTCACACACTGTGCCCGGTCCCCTGAGGACAGCCCTGAGGCCACCATCATGTCACCCCTCAGGAGGTGCTGCAGTGGGCCATGTGCTGGTGTTGACATCTGCTGCACCCTAGAGAGCTCTGGGCCCATCAGCCTGAGGCTTGAGACCAGGCCAGAGCTGGAATGGCTGGGAGCATCCAGCTGATGGCACGTCCCAGCCCCCACAGCAGCCATGGGGCTGGCTGTGGCCTCAGGGAAGGTGTGGGGTCCAGCCTGAGCAGCTGCTTTGCTGTGCTTCCCCCACTCCATCCTCATCCCCCTTTGAGACCCAGTTTCTGCCTTTGCATAATGAGGTGAAAATGTAGTGAAAGGGAATAAAGGGTGTAGTGCCTGACCCCAGGCAGGGGCAGCTTCACCCTAGAGCTGGCAGCCCTCCCCACCTGCCCCTGTGTCCAGGTCCTCATCATCTGCCCAACGGTACTATCCAGGTTGCCCCCCGACCCACGGAAGGGATGAAGACCAGGAGGGGAGGGACACTGTCTTGGCCATGCAAGGATCCTGCAACTCAGGAATTGGAACGAAAGGCCATCTAAGCCCCAGCATCACATTCTTGGTCTCTGCCTCGATGCCTGTGGGACTGGACGGTGTGGCGGGACCTCTGTCCCAGGCCAAGGCACACATGGACCTGGAAAGTGCTCTTCTGAGTCGGTTGCTGCCACTCCAGTCCCTTAACTTCATTTGCATAAAGTCCAAGACACAGCTGTTCTTGTGAGAATTGTCTCCTGTGCTTCCACCTGCCATGGAGCCTTCCACCTTCTCTTGACCTGCTTCTTCCCTCTGAAGTTGGGCTCCCAGTTTAGCAGAGCCTTTAGGTTTCTGATGTTCATCCTTTTCAGAAGGACTGGGCTGACCCATATGGGTCCACAGTGCAGCTTCATGCAAATAGGAAGCAGAAGACAACTGGTGTTATCATGAAGGCAGCTGGACAGCCACAGTCTTCACATCTGTGCAATGGAGTACCACGCAGCTAGCAAAAAGAACACAGCTTGGACACACACAGCTGCAAGGGTGCATTTTAGGGACCGTTTTGCTGAGTGGAAGAAGCCTGACCTCAAGCATGCATTCGACACAACTCTGGGTATGAAATTCTGATCCACCAGACCACTCGGATCTGGAGCTGTGGGGATGGAAGTCAGTGGACAGAGGAAATGGGCTGTGGGGAGTGACAGGTATGAGTCACATCTCAGTGTCATTTGTGGGCACTTGTTAACCTGCATTCTTGAAAGAGCTGCATGTAACTGTGTGCGAACTACACTTCACTGAAGCCAAATTTTCTGAATGCGCTGGTGGACGTACTTTCTTTCATGGCCTTGCTACAGGAGCTGCAGGTGGTCAGGCTGGAGAGTGGACCCTACGATGCATGGTGCGTTCCTTGTGAACTGGGGCCCAGATGAAGGACCTTTCAGGGACAGAGGAGAAGGGTGTGTCTGAAGTCTGAGTGGAGTTCATTGTCCCAACACTTTTATTTTTGTGTTTTCTAAACACACAAGAGTAATTAGGAGACATAACAGGTAATAATCCTGTATAGGATTGCCTGTCTTGAATCTGATCATGCTTTTGAGTTGTTCAAGATGAAATCATTAATTTGAAAAGCACCCATCTGTTAATAGGATGTTTTTGGAATGTGTGTGGCAGGTTATTAGAAGGAATGCTTTTCACGGTGGAATCTTAATCCTCAGGACAAGGTGACCACTGGACTTGCCACACACTGGAAGGTCACAAGCCTGAGTAGGAGCTGCCAGTCACTCTGGGATGAGGTCCCTGGCGTCTGGGGTGATAGTGACAAAACCCACTGCCTTCACAGATCCCCAAGCAGATAGATCAAGTTTCAGGTTCTTGCAGCGGGTTGGGGGTTGATAATTGAGCTCATTCCTGAAGGGCCTCGGAGCAGGAAAGGAGCCCAAAAGCGCTGAAGCGGAGCCCTGGAAGCCAGCACTGTGGATGGGAGATCCCAAACTTCGGTAAAGAAAACATTGCCACCAGGGGCTCAGGGGCAAAGCTGAGGGAGGGACCGGGCAGAGCCCTGCTTTTATTTCTCTTGTGGTGCTGGGATGGAGTCCACAGCCTCAAACATGCCAGGATAGCGTCCCTGGGCCACCTCTCAGCCCTCCACAGGGAGGTTTTTAATTGGAGAAAGGATCAGGTGAAGTTGCTGGAGCTGGCTGCCAACTCGTGCTTCTCCTGCCTCTGCCTCCCGAGGAGCTGGGATGGCACAGTGTGCCACAAGTCCTGTTCCCCATAGGACTGAGGAAGGAAGGGAAGGAACCTGGCCCACCTGCACCTGTGGCACCTGTGTCCTGCGGTCCATGGGGCGCCCCACTAGCTCCTGGGGGAGAGGACACAGCTGAGTGTCTTCCTCCCCCAGTGACAGGCCTACCTTCCATGCACAGCCTCTCCGTACAAGCGAACTGTCATCCAGGTGTCTTCTGTGGACTTTCCTGCAGTGTCTGTGTACTACCTGCTCCTATTCCTGTCTTGTTTGCTGTCCCAGGGGCAGGTTGACTGGAAGCAAAATAACTGGCCAGGACCTGGGCTCATGGTGTGACCACAGGGCCTCAGCAAGGGGAGGCCATGGCCAAGACCCTGGGGGCAGCTCCCCTCGGCCCAGGGGAAGCTCAGGCTGCCTGTCCAAGGAGGCTTCCTGATGACTCTGGAGGACGCTAGGGTGTGCTGTCCTGGCAGGGAGGGTGCAACCCCAAGGGCATGACTGGTGAGGTCTCCTGCTGCTGGGGATCTGTGCAGCATCAGATCCACCTGGACTCCAGCTTCAGGTGACACTTGGACAGCACTGTCTTCAGGTTGTCTTCTGGGTGGTGGCTGCATCTGCACCAGCCATCAGCAGGAAACTGCTTTGGGGAGCTGTGACAATTGGGCTCCCTACAAGGTGCTGGGCCCAGGACATGCTCACCCGATGAGGAAGCTGGGTCGTCCTCTGCCATGGGTGCTGCTGTGCAGAACTGCAGTCTCTCTAGGCTCAATGAATTGATCCTTAGGAATTATGGAAAGAGTCCTACCCAGGCCCCATGGGAGTCCACCCTTTGCTTCTTGTCCCTGTGTAGGGTCAGGAAATATCAGTTGTGCTGTTCTCCAGGCTCGTGGGTCTCCAGAGGAAACACAGAACCCAGCTGAGTGTCTTCTGGAACCTGCAGGCCACAGGCAGCACCACAAGGAACCCTCCTGCATCCCCACATCTGGCTGCTGTCGTGTGCAGGTTATGGGTACCCATGACCATCAGCTCCAGAGCCTGGGCTCAAGCTGCATCTGGGAATGAATGGCTTTCACACACACGGTGTGTGCCATGCAGGGCTCAGTCCCAGCACCACCATGGTCACCCTGGGTGTGCACTGCCCACGTTGTAGTGCGGGGTAGTGCAGCTCAGGGCAGTGTCTCTGCCTGTGTGGCTCTCGATTCAGCCTCCAGCAATGCCCAGGACAAAATAAAACTAGAAACCTAGTTGTGCACATGTGGCTCTAGCCTCCACATAACTTCCAGGTGTGTGTGTGTGTGTGTGTGTGTGCTGAGGTGCTGGTGCTTGTGCACTTGCATGGGCTCCTTAGGTCCCCTGCAGACACAGCGCTGACAGATCCCCAAAGACCAGGCAGTTTCCTGGTTTCCCTGCTCGTCTTAACCAATTCAGAAAAGCAATCCTTTTTGGCTCCAGGGTCTTGGCGTCTGCTTGGCTCCTGCTGGATTCCAAGCCTGTCCTGTGCCCTGCCACGAGCACCCCTAGCAGCAGCCCATGTCACCCTGGGGCCAGCAGAGGCTCCCTGAGGGAGCGTGAGAATCAGTGTCAGTGGGGTGGAAGAGGGGACATCTGAAGAGCCGCGTGGCAGGAATTCTCATGGGTGAGCAGCCACGCAAAGGCCCCAAGCCCCGGCGGTGCATCACGGTGCATGAAGCTGGAAGCTGAGAAGCACGTGGGCTGGTGCACAGCACAGAGCAGGAGGCCGCTGACCCATGAGAGTCCCCCCAGCACCAGTGTCTCCGCCACAGCCAGGAGGGGATGGCGACAAACAAAGTGCAGGTGCAGACTGCACAGGAAGGGGGCAAGACAGCCGCGATCCCAGGCTTCACAACGGACAGCTTGTCGCCCGGTGTCACGCCGTGAAGGTCTCTCCCTCAGAGGACTCCACTGTCTCTGCTGCCTCTAACACTTGCCTCCTCCCACCCTGCCACCTGCATCTCAGGCTGTGCCACAATGCTTGTGCTGTAGCCCGTATGGGACCACACAGTGGCCTGCTTTTCACCCCCTCCTTCTTATCTCCTCTTCCTCCTCTTCCTCTTCCTCCTCCTCCACCCTTTTCTGTGGGCTGAACCCAGGGCTTTCCCATAGAGCTGCATCTCTGATCTTTGTATTTTGAGACCGGGGTCTCCTTAAATCGCTACATTGCCCAGGTCAGACTGGAATTTACAGTCTTCCTGCTTGGCCTGGGCATGCAGGCGCTCAGCCTGCCTGTCTGGTCCTGGGGCCTTTCTTCAGATTCCTGCCTCTGTTTCCCCAGTCCCTCCCAGTATCTCTGCTCTCTCCTTTCTGTCCAACCCCCATCTCTGTGGCCCAGCCTGAGGAAGACACTCTGCCCCACTGAGGGCAGCTCCGGGTACCACAAGTGGCAAGGTCCTCAGAGCCTAGTGCTGTTGCAGGCCCTAAGAGTATGCTGAGGCCTTGGCTGCCACTCGGCCCTGTCCTCTGAGCTGCTCTGGCCACTACTATGAAAGCTTCCTGTGCCCAGCTCATGCCTTGGAACTCCACATCCCCCTATGTCCTGGGCCATCAACAGGATACCACATTGTTTATAGGATCTTACATTACTTTTGTCTTGTGGCTGCTTTAGTTCTACAACTGAAGTCAGCATGAGTGGACTGGTGCCCTACGTGTGCTCACACACTCACTAGCCTGAGGCCATGGGAGAGGCAGGCAGGAGAATGAGGCAGGGCTGAGCTGACAGATCTACTGATCCCAAGTTGTGCTTTGGCTGCTAGGTGTGTCCCCTGTGTCACGGATGCCCAGTGCCACCTCTGGTGTGGTGGCTCGGCTGGGCTGCAAGCCCTGCAGGGCAGCAGCTCACTCCCTCTCCTCAGTGTGGCGCGGTCCGTGCATCTGTCCCCTTGTTATCATTAGTGTGGACTATAGTGTAGGGTCCTGCACCACACACCACGCTCCCTTGTTTTGATCATGGAAAGCCCTGGCTCTTCCCTCGGTGGAGCTTGGGCCAAGGATTATGAGATCCCCATCCACCTGTGCCTGCGTCCTGGGGGAAGAGCCATCCTGGGCGCGGCCTCTGGAAGCTCCAGTGTTTTGCAGAAAGCACTCTAACAGAATATGAGTGCAGAAGCGTGAAAAGGAATGATCGTAAGCCAGTTGTGCACACAGAACATCTTCTGAAATAACTGCACATTTCACCAGTGATTACAAACCTCACGTAGAAAATGCTGGCATGCAGCAGGCAGCCTGGGCTATACAGTGAGTTCAGGGCCAGCCTGAGCTGAGGGTGAGACCCTGTTTCAAGAAAACAAAAAGAAAAAGAAGAAGCCTGCAGGATATCCCTCAGCTTGGGGACTGGAGGAGGAGACAACAGCTTTGAGATTTTGTTTTTTAAAGTACTAGGGACTGAACTCAGGGCCTCACACTGAGCTGCACTCACAAGCCCTTTCATTGTCATTGTTACTATTTTTAGTTTTGAGATAGGGTCTTGTTATATCACCAAGTTGCCCAGTCAGAACTTGAACTCATGGCCCTCCTGCCTTAGCTTCCCAGGGAGCTAGGATTACAGGTGTGGCCACCTGTAACACCTTGGCTAGAAAGTCTTGTTTTAAAATTTTTCAAGCTTCTCCAAAGTTGTTTGGTCTAATGACACAGGCTCCGGCCACACTGATGGTCTGGGAGGCTTCACTGTGGTCCCCACTGCAGAGACGCTGCATGTGCTTCTCCTTGAGTGGGATGGGAACAGTCACTCCCCAGCCCCCAGCCACCCTCACCTTTCACCAGGCACAGATGTGTGTGTGAGAGAGCTTCACAGGCTGAATTTGATTTTTTAAATTCCTGTTAGTCCTGCGTCTTCCACACCCCCGCCCCATTTGCTGTACTCATTGAGCTGCTCCTCACAGGGAGCCAGCAAGAGCCCACATGGCTTCATTCTCCTTCTGTCCCCGCTCCTCGTCCCCCAGTCCCCTACCCTTTTGATCCATCTGTGTTGTCACAGCAGCCTGGCCCCATGGGAGCCTTGGACTTGGTGCTGCCTGCGCCTGCAACCTGCTTCTCCAGTTTCCACTCGGAAGACCAGGAAGCAGTCACTTGCAGCTCTGAGGTCCACGGGACTCCCGGGGAAGGTTCCTAGCAGCATGTGTGCTCCTTCAGGATGCTCGCCTCGGCCGCCTGGACTCACAGAGGCATCTGGGGTCCCTGGCTCTCTGTGGTCTCAAACCCAAGTTCCAGAGGCACTGTGAGGGGCTGTCGCTGGATAGCCACAGCAAGGATCATGCAGGTGTTTTGCATCTTGTTCCTGAGCCATCTTAACCGAATCTGATAAACCCTGGAACAAACAAAGTTTAGGGGGAAATTAGTTCTTAGACTGAATGGATTCATTCTGACATCCAGTTTCCGGACAGCAACTGCTCTTCAGATATCCCAACAAGACGCAGTGCTGGAAGTCAGAGAGAAATGCCAACAGGGCAGTTGCGATGCCAGGAAGAAAACACAGCCACAGGCCAGGCCAGCTGACTGCTCAGCACTATCCCATGGGGGGCAGGTTCTCTGTGAGTGTGAGCCAGGGCTCCACAGAGTTGATAGGAACGTACTTAATGCATGGGATATGTAAAGAAGCTACTTTTACACTTGGCAAAATCAGAAAGATTGACAGAGCATGTGAAGGAAGAGTGCATTCCTAGTCAGGCAGACCCCACCCTGAGGCCTTGGTGCAAGAGTAGCAAATGTGATTAGCTATTGGCTGTGAAGGCTTCACAAAACCTTTGGATCCATAGGCTAGGAACTGAGAAGGGGAATTATCCTCGTAGCCAACACCCAGGTCCTTTGGCAAGATTAAAGGATACTCTCTAGCTGTTTGCCAGCAGAAGAATTTGAAACATTTTAATACTGGCTAGTAGTGCTTTTTTAGCACATATTTTGGAAACAGCTCAAAGTACTGGGTGACATTTCCTGGCTCTGTTCTTAGGCCTGCAAGAGAGACTCCTCAGTGTCTCCCTGTGAGGGTAATCCAGGCTGTGTCACTGCAGAGCTGCTGTTGGTCTCGTGACCCTGGAGCCCAGAGTGACGTTCAGGGACCGCTTGTTCCCCGACACCAGGCCAGCGCCAACCACCGAGCCCTGGCCCCCACTGAGCCAGATGCAGAACGATCCCTCTGCATTCTACTCTTCTGCTGGCCTGTTAATTGTTTACAGACACTGGCAATAGATTTCATATCAGTTAATTATGTACTGCGAGGTACAGCGGTGCCTCAGCTCATGATCTCCATTCTGTCTGTGATTCTGGTCACAAACCCAACAGGAATCAAATCGAATTTCCCATAAGGCCAGCACTGAACCTAAGCACTAAACCCGAAACAGTTCTTCTTCCTCTTCTTCTTCTTTTTTGGCATAGGCTCTCAGTACACAGCTTGAACCCATAGTGATCCTCCTTCCTCCTGTCTCAGCTTCCCACTGCTGGGATTATGGGCCTGAACCACCACACTCTGTTCAGGGGCTGGCATAGCATGAGGCTTGAACTCATGTCCTTGAGCTTGCCACCTAGCTATCTGCCCAGCCCCTGGACTCAGTTCTTGCCCAATTTAGCCAGAATCCTGGAAATAATTAAGTTTATGAACTGGGCACTGCTGTAAGGTATAACTGTAATGATCACTTAATCCAACTGAAAAAGCTTAATTTTAGATGTTTGTGATGGTAGAATTTTTTAAATCTTTCTATTTTAGTGTCTTAAAATCCCTCTGTGGCAGAGATACAGAAGATGGTAAACCACAAACATCTTTCAGGGTTAGAGCAATTTACATATGGGTGAAATTCTGTAGGGGGAAGCAGAATGAAATATAAATTTAGGACAAATCCATGATACACATTTCAGATGCTGGGTAACCAGGCTGCTGCAGCTAGCGCTGGCAGGGGCAGCGGGTAGCAAGGCTGGGTCACAAGCACACTCAGCTCTGGGCACTGTTGCCCAGAGCGTGACCACAGCGACCAGGCAGGCAGAGTGAGCCAGGCTGAGCAGCACCTCATCACGTGTCCTGTGAGTGCAGGTGGGGTGGGGGCAGCAGGCTCGTGGGGACCTTGGCGGTGCTGTGTGTCCACACATTGTGCTGCTCAAGGAACTCTGGACCGTGAGGTGCAGCCCCCACCTTGGGGGCCCGAGCGGGAGAAGGGGTGACAGGGCCACAGCTGTAGGCGCCTGCCAGGATCCCTGTTGATAGCACAGCCAAACTTTTGCCTCTGCAACCATCCCAACCTTGGAGGAGGAACAGGGTTTCGGCCCTGTGGGTCCAGGGCGGGGACCAGGAGGGCTGAAAGGGAGCTGCCTGACACCATCACCCACCAGATGTCAGGACATGTGACAAATACAGGAAGCAAGCCTCAAAGGAAGTGATCCATCAGCTGGCCTGGATGGGGAGCGGCTGCAATCCTTGCACTCAGGAGGATGAGGCAGGAGGATTCCAAGCTAGAGTTCAGCTCAGATGATTTAGTGAGACCGTGTCTCAGAATAAACAATGGAACGGTCTGTAGGTCAGTGTGAAGAACCCAGAGTCAACCCCCAGTAACGTATGAGCACTCCCACTCTGTCATGTACATTCTCACATATTCTTACACACACACTCAGTCACTCACACTCATATGCATACTTTTAAAGCCAGCAGAGGGCAGATGGCCCTCAGCACCTGCACTGTGTCCCACTGTCACTTCTCCTCCACTCCAGCTTCAGGTTCTGGGTTCCACTCATGACTACAACTTCCTCTTCACAGCCCAGAGAAGACTTAGTGTCTGCTCCTGACTCTGACGACTGCTCTGTCTCAGGATCATGGAACCAGAACAGGGGATGGCTTGTGCCCAGGAGCTGCCCGCACTGGGGGGAGGGGTGACAGCTGTGGGCAGGAACTACCACTGGGGTCAGGCATGTGCTGCCCCAGAGAAGAGGCATCAGGAGCAGCTCTGGAACAAGGACTTGGCCTGGAGGCTGGTACAAAGGGTGGTGGCCAGGTGGACACTGGGCTCAGGGACAGTGGGGACAGTGCCAGCTGCAACTGCCGACAGTACCAGGTCAACTGGGTCCCTCTCACAGGTCACAGAGGAATCTGCTCTGAAGCCCACACCTCTTAGTCCATGGGCCTGGGCTGGATTGAGGTCTTGTGCGATGTATGCTAGACAGCAGGGACCCAGGGCCATCAGAGATGCTAATGGGGTGCTGGTCCCTGGCATTGTAAGCAGAGGGGTTTGGGCAAGTCACTTCCTCTCTCCAAACCCATCTAGAGCAGGTAATAAGAGCTGTATTAGTCAGGGTTTTATTTAGAGGAACAGATATTAACACAAGATGTACAGTGTACAAGTAATTACAAGACTGGCTTACGACAGTCAGCCACAGAGTCAGGTGAGGAAGCGTACAGAAGGCTCTGCATACCCCAGACCTAAGGATTCAGTCTCAAGGTCTGAAGCTCACTGCTGGTGCTCTGTGCAAGTCTGCATCCGTCAGCTAATGGGTATGCGACAGAAGACTGAAAAACCTGTGATGGATGCTAAAGAGTCTGCGACAGAAGGCAAAGGGCCCAAGCCAGAGGCCGGAGAGTCTGTGGAGCTCACAGAGGCACAGCTCCTTGTGGAAGAGGTTGGGATCGGCCTCCACACCAGACATGGGAAATGTCCACACCAGTGACTGCCAGGCCCAGAGAACACAGGGCAGTGATGACTTGCCCTGCTACCTTGGCACCCAGTGTCTCCAGTGGTGGATTTATTTTCACTTTTTAGTCCAAGCTGGCCTTGAATGCACTATGTAGCCCAGGCTGGCCTCAAATTCACTGTGATCCTCCTGCCTTAGCCTCCGAGTGCTGGGATCACAGCTGTGCATCACTATTCTTGGCATGATGAATTGAAAACAGTGATTGCTCCTGTGTTTAGGCTGCTCTTGGACTCAGCACTGACCCAGCCTCAGAGAGCCCTGCCCAAGCCCCTTCTGCCCGCCACTGTTCCTTCACATTGCGCCTGGGCCTGCACCCCAGAATTACTGCCACACACTTCTGGTTCCAGTGGGCTGCATGGGGCTGGGGTGCAGTTTACCCCTCCAAGTGGGTCTATGTCCTTCGCAATAGACTAAAAAGATAATGAGTGTGACACAAACTTCTCTTTCTCTCTCTCTCTCTCTCTCTCTCTCTCTCTCTCTCTCTCTCTCTCTCTCATATGTTTCTATCAAGTGATTTTGTTTCTGGTCTAATGGTTTTCAGCATTTAGTTCTGACATTGTCACAAGGTACAAATACACTGAGAGTAGCTGTCATTGAAAAGGCCACACAATCAAGCTTCACCAAGGACACAGGGCAATTAGAGCGCTGAAGTGCATGGGAGACAGAGTGGCGCGATCATTCTGGAACGCATAGAGGAGCCTCCCCGCGCCAGGCACAGGGCTGTGGTGTCATCCAGCGGCGAGCACTGCCCAGCCTGTGTGAGGTCCTGGGCTCAATCCCCTGTACCACAAGGAAAGAAAAGAGAGGTTAAGCTTCCAGTGACCACATGACCCCGAAATTCTACTCCGTGTGTATCTAGTAGAAATGAAAACATGTGTCCATGTAAAAACCTGTTAGCAGCAGCAGCAGCAGTAACATCAGCCCAAAAATGAGCAAAGCTTGGGGTGCCCATTCAGTGGGAGGCCACTTGGCTGCAAGAATAAATGATGGAGCAAGGAGCGCTGCACTGGGGCAAACCTTGAAGATGTGATATTAAAGAAAGAAGCCAGTATACCTGTAGCACGGTCCCTCCTGTGACACACCCATGACAGAGATAGAAGGGGTTTCTGGTAGCCTAGGCTGGGGGGCTTGGGTAGAATGCAAGTTTCCTTTGGGGGTGAGGAAATGCACTAAAGTGACTGTGGTCCCTGTCACAGGGCTGCAAATGCACTAAGAATGCTGGATTGCACGCGTGCTGTTGGGGAGCTGGATGGCAGGTGAATCACATCTCAGTGAAGCTCTGAAGAAACAGCCCTGGACTAAGAGCCCTCTTACATTACATGCAAGCCACACACAGGACTGGGATGCTTGCTTCTTCTCTGGACTAGAAGTCTGAGGCCCCGGAAGGCAGGGTTTCACAAGAATGAAGACGATACATCTGGGGGCCCCACGCACAGCCTGTCTGACACAGCTGAAGGAAAGTGCACCTGGACTCAGTCAACCACACCACACTGAAACAGCGACAGAGCTGGTGTGCTCAAATGAATGTGCTCACACCGGAGCTTCCCATCTTGTACCTTAGAATAGTGAGACCCTGTGGCAGGCAGGGGGACTGTCCTTGCGGGTGGTCGGCACCCTTGCCAGGGCTCCTAGGGTGACTGACACGCAGCCTTTTCACTCTGGCCAGGGAGGCACTGCCTGTACTAGTCGCATCATGTGGAAACTGGAACTGCATGCGTAAGCCCGGGTGGCCCCCGCAGCTTCCCAACCTCGTCATCTTCATTGGGCTCACAGCACTCTAGGCCTTCATCAGCTTCCGTGGTGGTGGCAGCTCTTTCACAAAAGAATTTCTCAAATGGAGCCCATTTCTACCTGATAAATGCCTGGGCCTGTAAACTCTGAACCTTCGTTGGCCTTTGTTGCTTGTGACCTTGTTTAAATGATTAATGTTCCTTTAACCGCTGGGAGGCTCAGGCTGCCCGAGCTCCCTGGTCCAGGTCCCGAGGCAAAGCGAAGCTGTGCATACCCAAGTCTGTGAGGCTGCGCACCCAGCATGTGCTGGGCCACTCCAGTTTGGATGTCCTATGTGAGGCACGTGCTTCTTAGTTTGGAAATTTGGAAAAGGGCCTTCATTTCATAGTTTCTGAAAAACAAAGAAAGAATATATCAACATAATTCTTCATCTCCAAACTCAAAGTCATTGCAGGATTGAGGCTATATTACATGCATGTAATTATTATCTATCAGTAGTGCTTTGTAGCACCACGGACCACTGCTCCACTGGCCCCCAACTCAAGGAGCTTTGGCATCATCTAGTGAGGTGTAGTCTGAACACCTTTCCACCGCTACCCTCCACGAACATGCAAAACATAAAAATCAGCTTTGCACTGAGATGTCAGTCCTAAGCACTTTAGAGAACAAGTGAAAAATGAACAGGACCTTCCTGAACTAATGTCACTGGAAGTGGTGGAGGCATAAGGTGTTTCCTTCAGTGGCTTTGTGCTGGCCTTAAAAGTAAAAGCAGGGGCCGAAGAGAAGGCCCAGTGGAACAGGTGCTTCCCTGGCAAGTGCAAGGGCCTGAGTTCAATTCCTGGTTCCACCAAACAATAAAATAAAATGAAAGTAAAAGCAGAAGCCAGCAAGAATGAAAGGAGGAAAGGGAGAGGGAGAGAGCGAGGGAGCACTCATGAGAGGAACAGAGACTGAGAGAGTGACAGACAGACAAAAAGACAGAGAGAGGGAAAGAGACAGAGACAGAGACTATCATCCTGGCTTACGAAATATTTCATGAATCCAACGTTCCTGAAAAACTTCACAGGAAATAAATAAAATTAAGAGTTTTTAGTGGCTTGCCTAGTATCTGCATCATTACTCCCACTGGATAAAAAGGTATTTGCAGCTCTGAAATGAATGTGTTTGATGAAGTGCATTTTCTTCTGACTTCAGAAGAGAGGTCACCCTAGTTTCGGCAGTGGGCTGTGGGGAGGGAGACCAGCGGAGCTGCCGTGAGGTCCACAGGCGGTCGCAGCAACACCACCAGCCGCCTTTGCTACCTCAGCCGCAGTCCCCATCCCTGGACCAGGGTTTCTGATTAGTGATTTGTGGAAAGCGTCATCAGGGAGTTTCTTTATATAATGTTTCTCAGGTTAAAGTTGAAAATACCAACTTGACGCTGAGCAGACATGGCCGTGCCGAACGTCGCGTCCACATTTTCCAGTAAATCATTTCATTATCCATAATAATAATCTCCACTGGCTCTGCAAATAATTGCTCTGCTAAACTTAAAGGAAGTCTGATTTTAATTTGCTATCTACATCTACATTCTCATATTCTTTTTATAGATTTTTTCAACAAGCTATCAGCAGGATCTTCCTTCACTCTAGCACAAGGGAAAGTTTTATCTATCTTGAGATATCGCTAAAATAATTTACTGCTGAGGAAACAAAACCTTTTGTTTCACAATATATTTCTTCCCGACAGCTGTGGTATTTCAGCGAAAGCACCAAAGCTATGATGGTCTGGGCTGCAATCAGCTATTCTTAATAGGAAATTTTACAGACTTTTAATAAGATATCCTCAAATAATTTATGGGGAGAGGTTTTGAAGTGAAGAGGCATTGTTTGGCAATATGTTCTCCCTCTAATCTCAGGAAATTTAAATAAAAGAGTACTCATTTCCTCTGAACTCAGCAGTTCTCCTTTTAAAAAACAGATTAAGAAAAACACCTGCTGTAACAGTCCCCAACACGGCTCAGATGCGTCCAGCAAACCTGTGCTGGAGCAAACAAACAAATACTGAGCACTGTCCATGGGCTTCTTGTCTGTGACAGGTCAGGAATCTCCAGCAGGGGCTCCAAGAGGACTGGTTGACAGTCACCAGCAACATGTCCTTTGCTTCTGAAATGGATGAGTAGTCTCTCTGTGTCCTGCTCTACAGACCAGCAGCTCCAAATCTGTCCCCTGTGACCCCGACCAGATTTTTCCTAGTAAGAACGTGATGGTGTCTTTCATTCTGCCCATCTAATCTTGTTCCTCCCTCATCTTGGTTTGATATGGGTTTCATTTGTTGTGGTAGCTTATGACATTGTTATCTTTATATCCACAGCTGGATCGTCTTCAGCTACTCCAGTGTTCATTCTGTTTGTTTCCCATATGGGTCGTGGGTGGACCTCATCTATGACTCTCATTCCCAAGCACTCGAATCATATGGGCTTCTGTTAAGAAGGTGATTCTTCTTGGGGCTTGATTTAGGGAGAAATTCTGCCTCTCCAACCAGCTCCTGGGTGACACCAGCACTTTGGGGCTTGGTCCATACTACGTGGCAAGGATTAGGTGACATCAAAGATTCCTCCTAAGGTGACACATCACATCTTAGGGCTCCAGTGGGGCTGCGGTGGGGTCCTCAGAGAGTGCAGTTGAGAAAAGTTTAAAAATTGAAGGCAACATATATTAATTTTTCTTCTCTAGGAAATTCAGTCAGGAAGGGAAAAAATCAACATAAATTTATTAGCAGTAAACATACCTTTGTGTTTACCGTATCTTTGCCTTGGGTCAAGAGAAAATCATTCTGGCCACTTCCACAGCTTCTCTTGACCCCTCTCCTCCACACACACTCTGCTGGGCAGCTCCTGTGCTGCCATAAATTCCCCTCCATCCACAGATCCTCACTCAGATGCTCATAGCTGTGCTGTTACAAGAGGAGGAAAAGACATCTCGGACTCATTTAAACCGAGCGTCCATGGAGGGACAGGAAGCCGGGCCAGCCCCACATGGCGAGATGCTGCAGGATTTAGCCACGGCTCCGTCCCTTCCACACTGGCTCACCCCAGACGTTCATGCTATATCCATGGCCGGGCCAGATGAGGCAGAAATCTTCAGCCCAGCTCTAAGTACAAACTTTCTCCAGAGTCTAAAACCCAATCGATCAGCTTAGAACTACCTGCTGTGGGCTGGCTCTGTGGGTTTTGCTTTTCTCTTTCTGGCATGAGGTACTCTAATTTAGGAAGGTGGAAGAGTAATATCTCAGTCTTGATATCGCTTTGGTTCCATTTTCTGTGTTTTTTAAGAGCACAGATCAAGGGTAATGACCTCAATTTCCCTCTTCTCTTTGATGACAAAAATCCAGCTTAGTGAAAGGAACTACTTCCAGAGCATTCATGTTACATTGTGTACATGTAAGCAGGAAGATTTAAAAATCTTTCAAGAAATTACTTTTTGTAAAATTTCCAAGTCCATTTGCATAAGCCTGAGGTCAAATTGTTTGAATTGTTCCAAGATCAAAACCAATGCCTGGCATAAATTCAAAGCCTTCACAGCTACCACAAAGAAAACTGCAAGTTGGCAGCGCAGAGGGGCTGAGGGAAGAGCAGGCAACAATGAACATTCTAGAAAGTTCAGAGGAAGACTCAGGCCTACAAGGGAGAAGGGGTGTCTGTGGGCCAGCGCTCTCACCCCAGGGCCGCCTGTGGCAGCTGATTCCACAGAAGACCCTGTGTTGTTAGGCACTTCTGTGCGCTAAATGATCTCAAACCCATTGGCTGAAAAGAGCAGCTTTTTCTCGCCCAGTTTCATGGGTCAGGTTTTTGGCCACATCATGGCTCCCCTCCTGGTGTCCACAGAGCTCTCTGGGGCGTTTGGCTGGCACAAGTTCATCAGGAGGACCCAAGACGGCGGCACTCATGGGGCAGCGAGAAGGCTGCTCAGCGCAGGCTGCTGACCAGAAGGCCTTCCGGGTGCTCCAGAGGTGCCACATCCGGGACAGGCGACATCCGCACAGCATTTACAGCCGGGCCTGAAGGGCACACAGTCACTTCTCTGCTCCTTTTGTCAGAGCACTCGGAACATGCCCTGCTTGAAGGGAGGGGTGCTGATCTTTTTTCTCTTTTGGTTGTGTGTGTGTGTGTGTGTGTGTGTGTGTGTGTGTGTACGTAACAGAGTCTTGCTATGTAACCCAGGCTGGCCTCAAACTCACAGCAATCCTCCTCCACATTTAAAAAAAAGTGTTACGCCCCAAACCCCTTGCAATACAGACGTGGCAGGGAGCAACTGTTAACTCCCAACTACCCAGGTAGTGTGGGCTCAAACAAGCAGACCTTCTTCTCAGTGTGTGCAGAAGAGGACATATTGACCATAAAGCTTACACATCGTTATCCACATTATATTCAGATACACAAAACTAATCCTTTAAAACTACACCATTCAGGGGCCAGGGAGATGGCTCAGGGGAATAAATGCTTCCCTGGCAAGCTCAAGGGCCTGAGTTCAATCCCTGGTTCTGCCAAAAAAAAATAAAAAATAAACATAAATAAATAAAATTGCACCATTCAACTGGGCAAGCCCCAGATCCTTGTCTTTCAGATTCCTCACTCCCACTTTTCATTCTCTTGCCAGCGCTCTGCAGCCTTAGGACCCTCTGTCAGCTGCAGGGCAGTCTGCAGCAGGTCTTGCAGACAACACCTCACTGCCAGCTTATTGCTACATAGTTTCCATGTGAGGATTCTATCAGGCCTCCTAGAAATGTGGATGGTGAGTCCATTAGGAAGCGCTTTGATATCCATGAATTAAATACTGGGTGAGGCCCTGAACTTACAGATGTCTGAAGACTCAAGAGTGGGGAACAGGCTGGCCCAGGAAGAGCGCTACATGGTACCCCCAGCCCTGGACACCCCCCCTCACTGGGTAGATGTCAGTCAGTTAAATATGAACACACTTGGAATAACTCCCAGTGGTGACAGGGGCTTGGGGGGTGATGAACACGTGCTAGAATTCAGTAGTGGCCATGGCTACACAGCTTCCTGAAAGAGGAACATTGAGTTGTATACTTCAGTGGGGCGGCTGTGATGTATGTGGATCACATCTTAAAATATAAATATACTACTAATAATACATGACCCACAGAAGGCAGATGGAAAAGAACATTACCGGCACCTGCAAGCCTCTGCAATGCTTTCACAAGTGAAGTCTGTGTGCCCGGGGTCCCGCAGGGCCTGGGCCAATCCGTATTCCCTACCTGTGTGATGACCGGAGGACAAGGCGAGGCTTCAGCCCCAGCAGGGCAATGAGTACTGAGCCCACCTCTGCCGCTTGTCCCCCCCGCCCCCCGCCACCTCATGTGCCAACTCTTCACATTGCTCATAAGATGTCATGGGAGAATGTGATCCGCCTTGCTGAGCTCAGGAACAAGGCTACCAGTGCCGCCGGCTCTGTGTGAAAGCACAACTGCAGCCCTGTGGACCACGTGCAGCTGCACACTCTGAAGCTCACTCAAAGCACAGCATCAAAAGCCACAAGCGACACAAAACTCCACTTAGCCCCAGCTGCTGTTCATGGTTATTAGGATTTGTCTGCCTGGTTAAACCTCACAACTTCTTCTTCGGGTCTTGCTCCACTTATAATTAAAGTTCACATTATGCTAAAAATGTACTTTCAAAACATCTGTCACTACCTCAAGATCAGAATCCTTGCCAATAACCAGTGCATCGAGTCTGGCACATCAGTGAATATTAAAATAATACAGGAAAGGGAGACTTCCAGGTTCTAGGTATGAATCAGCAAAGGAAAGTTCATCAATGAAGACATGAGATTGCAGTGCTGCAGCCGTGATGGAGCCCTCACTGCCTAGGTTTTCCCTCAGAGACTGGGAATCCATATGCATAAGTGACAGAAAACGGTCCAAGTCCAAGGCCAGGAAGCAAGCAGGGCCAGAGCAAAGCCTCGCTGGGTTTGCTGGCTGACAGTTCCACAGCAATGTGAGAAAAGGGATGTAGAATCTGTCCACACAGGACAGGTCTGTGGCTTCCTTGGGGTAGATGGGTTGGTTTGCATTTACATGTTGGCAAACAGACATAGCAGGAGAACTCTTCTCTGACCAGATCTGTGATACTCAGCATCCAAACCGCACACAGGTTCACTCTCAGCACCTGTCCCAGCCCAGTAGGGCTCCCAGCCACAGAGGTCTGGATGCCAGAACTATGCTTCCTGGAGTCAGTAGATGTTGCATGTGTTAGTTCCTAGAGATGCTGTGATGAGGGACCATGCTCTCCAATGACAGGGTCCTAACCTTGAGCCTAACCTTGAGGTTCCTGCCTCATTCTTTTGGTCCTGGTGGTCCCAGACATTGCTCAGCTTATGGTTTCCTCAGCCCAACTCTGCCACCACCTCCTCCCCTCTCCTGCCTCCTATCTATTTGTCTTTAGAGTTAGACCCTGCCCAGCCAATGCAGAGTGAGCTCGTCTTCAGATCTTCAACATAGTCTGCGGCTTTTCCCTCAAATATGCCACACTGTCAGGTCCCAGGTGGCGCACCCTGTGCAGCCCCAGCAGGCTTCCCCATGGGACCTCTGGATGAACTGGGCCCTGCCTTTTAGGTGTGAGCATCTCAAGGCAAAAGAGAGAAGCGGCCCCTCTGCTCTACTGGGGCTGAAGCTGCTGAGCCACAGTGATGAGGAGCTTGGGAGTCCTGGGGCACATTACCAGGGGTGGCCTTGATCCTGTGAGGAAGGTCAGAGGCTGGGTGGTGGCTTCCGAGCCATCCTGCATCCTGGACACCACCAGGGGCCTCCTAATGCCCACCATCCCACAGGGGCAGATGTGGAAGCTCTCTCAGTAGGTCAGCTCTTTGGTATGGCTCTAGGACTCGACCTCCGGAGGTGCAGACAAGAACTTACAGCTTCCTCTTCAGCACTAGGGCCTCATGCATTTGAGGCCTTTGCCCAGGAGCCACAGCCCTGGCCTCTTTAAAATGTTTTATTCTGAGACAGGGTCTTGCCAAATTGCCCAAGTAGACTCTAAAC
The DNA here is from genome assembly GCA_004027165.1 of Ctenomys sociabilis. Lineage (NCBI taxonomy): Eukaryota > Metazoa > Chordata > Mammalia > Rodentia > Ctenomyidae > Ctenomys > Ctenomys sociabilis. Next base: position 136,464 of record PVKA01001151.1, on the reverse strand, counting down.
CTGTGACCCCTACCTCAGTCGCTTAATTCTGAGGACCGCAGGTAGGTGTCGGCCCTCTCTTGCATGCTCAGCTTTTGCATGAAATCACTTTGCCTCAAGTGATGCTGAGCTCGGCTTTCTGCAGCTGGCCCTGTTACATGTTCCCTCTTCATAGCTGGAGAGGGAGGTTTTATGTTTACAGTGGCATCATCTGTCTTGTACTCCACACTCTCCAATGCTTGGCTCTTGATGACCGAGAAGAAAAACCCATCAGAGCAGCGACATGCAGGTGGCCCTGGCTTAGGGTTTGGAGCAGGATTCTATACAATGGGCAGCGCTGGGAAATGTGCTGCCCATTTGTCCATACTCACAGAACTTCACAGCACAAAAGCTGAGCCTCAATGCTTGTCCATCTCTAAAAACTTCTTTGGGACATGGGCACCGAGGCAGGCACTAAGACTCATTCAGGAGACATGCTGTCTTGTGGAGAGGTGAACTAGGTGGTCTGGCCCGACTGAAGTCTCGCAAAGTGACCCCACAGGAATGCCGGGGCTGAGACCCCCATCTTCCTGGCTCTGGAAAAGGGGAGTCTGTAAGACTGAGCAGAAGGAACTTCTGGGAAAGCACTAGTCACTTTCCTTTCAGGGAGTACTGTCCCTCCTCAGTCAGACCAAAGCATTGGAAGACAGATGAGTGAATTCAACTCAGAGAGGGCCTGTGTGCTGCTTTTGGGTGCATGATGTCTGTCAAGGTTACGTGCTGTCCCCAACAGCCCAGTGCCCTGACGCCATGGCTCAGCTAGTGCTTTGCCCTGTCTGACCCAAGTTCTACAGATCCTGGAGAGCTGTAGATGTCTCTAGATTCATGGTGCACAGACAGAGGCCTGGGTTTCCAGCCTCTTCAAAAGTTCAGGCTAAGTCCTAATTTGCATTCAATGATGTGCAAGGGGCCACAGGGCTGGGGCAGACAGGCTCTGTGGAGCAGGCTCCAGCAGCTCCCACTATGATCTGATGGGTCACCTGCATGCTTCCCGTAACAAAGGTGGCCAAGCACAGCTGGAGACGGCTGCAGGCAGTGGAGAGAGTGGGGCCGTCCTCCTCCCACTGCCTTTCAGCCTCTCCTCATCCCCATTTCCCACAGCCTCAGTCCAGGCCTCAGAGTAGGCTTCTGGCACTGCAACTTCCCCTGCTTGTCTCCCTGGTCCTTACACAGGTCCTGGGTGTCCATTCAGCACTGGAGCCTGAGCCAAATCTCCTGAATTAGAACTGAGGCTTTTTAAAACACAGATGCAGTGCAGTGGGGCCTGCTGACCAGTAGGCCATGGTGCTGAAAGCCAGTTGTTCAGTTTGTGGGTTCTTTGATGTCCAAGTCGTGGCAGCCTCTCCTGCTTACTTTGCCAAGGGAAGTCAAGGTCATCAAGTGTTTTTAAAGGGACTGATGCACTTTTATGAGAGGGGCTTTGTGGAACTGCTGAAGAACATCCATGTCTCTTCTCACTAAGTGCATGATCCTGCTGTGGCCCAGGAGGCTACTCAACGCCAGGGGCGCTACCACATTGTCCCAGGGTTGCACAAGGACGCTAACTTCTTCACTTGACTAATAGAAATGTTCGTCTGGTGAAGGAAAAGGCCTTCCCCGAGGGCACTGGGTGGCACCAGTGCGGCAGTGTGGACAGAGCACATCCATCACCTCTGCCAAGGACAGCTCCGCTGGGCTACGGGTACTGCCTGTTTAGCTGGCTGCAGAGCAAGGTCCCAGAGCACCCCCCTCACCCTGGCCAGGATGGGTGATGGCTGCAGAATCCTGGGAAAGATTGTGCATGCAAGCTTTCCAAGTGTGAAGCAAAAGATGGGCAGTGTGCCCAGCCAAACTGGGGAGCCACAGGTCAGAGACATTTCCGGCTGGGTGGCAGCTGCTCCCACTCTCTCAGTGGAGCAGGGTGCGAGGTGGGATGGGGTGGGTGGTGATGGGTGCTGCTCCGGTGCCAAGGAGAAGCCTGCATTATTTTTCTTTTTGGGATCAAACTCAGGACCTGTGCTTGCCACACAGGCACTTGTGCCTCTGAGTTGTCTCCAAGTTGCATACCCATTAGCTCTGCTGCCCACCCCTGCACAAAACCTGTGAATGGGGAGTCACCACCTGTGCATAGCCATGGTTAGTGCTGAGGACAGCAGGGTGGAGTTCCCGCCCTCACCTCTGCCCCCAGGGGGCACAGTAATCTCACCACCCTCCTCAGCATCTTGGGACTCTAGAGGACAAGGGTCTGCGGTGGGCACTGCAGCAGCTAGGGTCCAGACATGGGCACAGGAGCAGCAGGCAGAGCCCAGGGCCCTGGGGCCATGCTTGCACTACCACAGCCGGACAACAGGACCACCTTCAGAGGCTTTGGCTTCATTTCTGCTCTGTTCCTAAATGGCCTACTTCCCATTTCCAGAGGAGCGCAGAAGCACCCCATCTTATGCTAAAATCTTGTCACCAACAGGACAGCTTGAAACAGGAGGGACAGCAGCCTCCACCCTGCTGACCACACCTGGGCAGGCTCAGGGAAGAATAGCTTCCCAGCTTCTGGGTGCCAGGCTCCATTCCCATGCCTGCATGCCCCCTCCTCCATAGTTGCATCTCTATCTCCCTTACTAAGGGCACAGGTCCACACTCTGCACCTGCATAGTCCAAGATCATTTCTGTCTCAAGTGCTTCACTTAATTGTTGCCGTGAAGCTTCTTGAGTTATAGACAGCACCATTCACAGGTTCTGGGGTCTGATGCAGACACCTTGCCAGGGGAGCAGGTGACATGTACACGTTTGGCCTGCTGCTGAGTGTGTGAATAATGTCACTGCTACTGCGTTCTTGGTAATGTGTTTTCCTTCCAAGCTCACAATGCTTTATGAAAGCACCAATTTTCCAAGAAAATGGAGCCCAGGAACCGTGTGGATGGGGCTCTAAGTGTTCAAAGACTGCCACCTGGTACTAGAGGTGACTTTCTCTTAGTTCAAAGCAGCTCTGCTTATCTTAGTTCTCAACTTGCGGTTTTTAATGCCATCTTCTCTGGAGAAGAGCACCATCCACGTTTGGGGTTGGGAACCCCCAGGATGAGCCAGAAGTCTTGGGAGGTGAGAAGGCCAGCAGAGCCATGCCATCTCTTGGGTGACTCTGGCAGCTGCACACCTGTGATCAGAAAGTGGAGGGGGAGAAACATCAAATGTCTGTGGTGAAATCAGATCAGGAAGGGGTACCTACCAAGCCTCTGGGTGATGCCAGTAATTCAACTCACTGCATTTAAATCTGGTAGCAATGAGATTCAGTATATAATCTGGCTTAGGTTGGCTGGTTGGTTTGTGCACTGATACTGCCTGTTTTGCTTCGTAGTAGTATGTTTCAGGTTAGCCCAGTAGTTGACAAGTTTCTCTTGTGGAATTATTTCAGCTGACTAATGTCAGAGTTCTAGAATTAGAACAATCAAGCCCACAAGTGGATGGTGAATTAATGAATGGCTCAATGACACAGGTACTGATGATTCTGATGTCACGGAGGCTGTGGGAACCAGACTTGTGTGCCAGGCACAGACGCACACACAGGAAACATGGCTGTTGAAAGCTCAGAAGAGCAGCCCTACGAACCCAGTGCTGATTCCAGCCTAGAACCACTGATTGGAAACACAGGCAGGTGACAGGCGAGGTGGATGCCATTTGTGTGACTCCCCATGGAACCAGACTCGTAGGACTAAAAAAAGGAATGTGTACAGAACATTTAGGTTAAGAGTCTCATGGACAAAGGAGTCAGTCATGAGGTACAGACCTGGCTGCATCTTTTTCAAAACCATAAATACCTAATGATAAGATGTGAGAGAAACAGGAAGTATGAGCAGGTATGTAGCAATGTGAGGTTTGTAACTAATTGCTTAAAGATAATTTTAGAGCAGCAAAATTGGGAGGTGCGTACAGAAGTTTCTGAAGGACCTCTGCTCTCACTCAACATAGCCCTGCGAGGCCCTTCAGTGTTCCTCTGTCACCCCAACCCTGAAAGTCATGCGGCTGCCTCTGTCCCCACAGTTCTGCAGGAATCATATAGAATAGAGCTTTTCAGATTGGCTTTTCCACCTGGCAGCCTGCATTTCTATCTCCCCCATGGTTTTTGCAGCTTGGTAGCTTGCTGTTTTTAGCACGGAGTTCTAGTCTGTCATCTGTGGGAGCATAGCTCGGCCCTCCACTCACCTACTGAGGGTGTGAGGTGCTCTGGACTTCGGCACTGGAGTAAATTAGCTGTTGCTGCTACTGGGCAGTGTGTGGGCACAGTTCTCAGGTCACTGGACACACACTAGCCACATGACAGCAGTGTTGCTTGGTGACAGCGTGTCCACCGTGGTAGAAGAACCAGCACATGGTCCCCCTCGCATGCCACAGTGGTTGAGAAGACTCCCGCAGCTCTGCATCTTTGCCAGCATCTGCCCACCCTGAGCTGGGTCACCAACCGGTACAGGCCGGCTCCTTCCCATCAGCCCTGCACATCCTTGCGGACACAAGGCTCCAAGACCTTCTGTACCCACGCAGGTTCTCTGAAGATGTATCTGAGACCGGAAGCTCACTTTCAGTGGCTGTCAGTTTCTCTTGATGCTCCACAAGTGTGGTGAGTGAAGTCACGTAGCTGCAGACATTCACAGACAACTGGCGCAGTGCTCAGGATTTCCTTCAGGCAAACAAGCCAGCAGCTGCTGACCTGGATGCCTGTCCACGGAACTGAGCACAGCACTCTCTGCACCACACAGTTTGAACTTCAGGGTAGGGGTTGCATCTTTCTTTTTCTCTGGGCTTAACCCTAACACCCACAAAAATAAAGCAACACCAGGTGCGGGGCACCCAGCGTGCTGCATGTGATGTGTGTGTGGGCAATCTTCAGGAGCAGCACAGCAGGCATCCAAAGTGTCCCAGACTTGCGAGCAGGGAGCGCAAGACTCCAAGCTCAGGTGCTGGGCAGACTGCTCCATGTACCTTTCATTCTACATGAGTTATGAGTTTTGCCTGAAAGCCTCTGTGTGCTCTCATGTATTAGAGCTAGACATAAGATTTAAACGTGATACAAATCTTATCAGTTCTGAGATTACTCTTATTGCCCCTTCTCAGATATACTTGGTAAGATTTAGACTATAACCCTCATATTATTGTATGCCATGCAGTACCTTGGCATTAGAGAGACAAAAATAAGCAAAATTCAGGTCACCTGAGGACTTTTACTATGGAGAGAAGTGAAGAAACAAAATCATTCAGAACAGCAGCATGCTGGCTAAGCCATGCCACTCTCCCAAGGAAAGGACTCCTTACTGCCTCTGCCAGCCGGGACCCCTGGGAGCATCACTGAGCAGACCAGGGCCTCTGGTGCTTACTGTCTTGTGAGCAACTGCTAGGCACTGGCAGAGGAGCCAGAGGGAGCAGCACAGCCCAGGGACGGGAGGAGGCCTAAACCAAGAACTCTGGTGGCCAGGGGCCTTGGATGCAGTCAGGGGGAACCCTGATGCATAGACTGTCACTGTGTGATGATTACATTCTGGGGACGTGGTAGGCAGTGCAGGTACTGCAGTGGTTGAACTGTAACAGCCCATGTGTAATTCGCCACAGCAAGCCATCATACATTCCTTCTAAACATACACAATCTTCATCTGTCAGGTTATTTTAAAAAATAATTAGAAAATACCTGCAAATGTTTCCATGGAAGCCCCGAGTTCTCCATTCCACATGTCATGGCCCCATGAGTCCTGAAGGCTGTGTCAGAATCCCACCTGTGTGACCACACACAGCCTGGTCTCTTTCCAGGGGACCAAGCACAGCTACAGGAACCCAGACGACACTTGCAGCTGGGAGCAGCGGAGCAGCACTCAGGGGTTGTCACCAGAATTAAATGAGTTCGTAGCTGCAGACCATGCCACCGCCATCCCCGTTGTGTCTGTGAGGATCCCGTCCCCACCCAGGCCTGCTGTCACGCCCCCCTGCACTCTACTCTCTTCTCACCTCTCCCTACCACCCCACTCTTCTTCATTCTGTGCAGCACTACTAATTCTAACTGTGGCATTTACTAAAACCTTGCCACAACTGGGTCTTGGAAAAAGCCCTTTTCAGAAAGTCCCCTGGAGGACTTCTCCGCACTCAACCTTCGGCCCACAGTGGCACCTCAGGAGCCAGGTACAGAACAACTGTACTGGTGTCCTTGGTCTCCATGCCCACAGGACCCCTGAATCTTGGCCTTTTTCCCAGCAAGTAGAGGCTCTGGGCAACGAGTTCTACCCAAGTGCTTGCTGCTCACAGCAATGCTGCCTTTTGTTGCTCTCCAAAGCAGGCCAGCAATGTACCCTGAGCTGCCCCAGTCCAAGCAAGATTTGCTTGCACCCTGCCTAACTCAGATGGCTCATGGTGTGATGTTTTTCTTACAAAGGAAAGAATGGTCTTTCCTTAAAGGAGACTTCTGCAGCCAGCTCTAGAATGACTAACATTAGCTGCTTTTTCATTTGGTTATGAATTATTGTAGAGGTTTGATAAAAATATACAGTGACTATTTGCATTAAAGCTGTGTTATAGTAGAAGACTCATTGTCACAAATCCCCCTTAGAACACATGCACACACGTATCCCATTGCTCTTGCTACTTTCCCAGGCAGCTCTGGAGATCCTCTTCCGAGAATGGTGTGGTGAGGCATGACCAGCCCTGGAGGGCTCACAGCCTCTGTGTCCTTGCAGCCTCATCCCCCAGACGTGCCCTGTGAAACTTCCAGCTCTGCTCCAGAGTCAGGTGACCACGAAAGGGAAGCATTGTGAGCCTATTCACAATTGAGTTATGAACGGAAGAGACTCAGTGAAAGAGGACGGAGAGCTGCTGCAGAAAGAGGAGAGAACAGTGGGGTGTGTGCTAGGCGTGAGGGGCAGCACTTCCAGGGGGACTGGTGGCAGTGAATCTTTCACTGTAACATATTTATAAAAATTTAAACATTCACCGGAATTTTGGGCTACAACTTGTGTATATAAAATGTCCCAAGTGGGGGCCGGGGAGATGGCTCAGTGGAATAAGCATTTCCCTGGCAAACACAAGGGCCTGAGTTCAATCCCCAGTTCTGCAAATAAATAAATAAATAAACAAAAAATAAAATAAAATAAAATATCCCAAGTGGAATGGTGAATCTTCCATGGAAATTTGAAAGGCTTCTGGGTAGCTCAGTCATAACTCACTTCTGTCTCCATTTTCTTCCTGAGGGAAACTGGAAACAGAAGCATTCAGCTCGTTGGGCCACGACTGGGCCTGTCTTTGTTTCTGTCCCTCTCACTGTGTGCTGTGCTTGCCTTAGGTTCTATCTTTCCCCCCTCTAGCCCTTTAACTTCACCTAACAGCAGCCTCATATCACATCGGCCTTTCCCTCACAGGCTTCCCTGTGTCTCCTGGCACACTCTCTTTGATCATCCAGAAGTTCCAGTGGGATAAATGATCATCTCTCCCCTGCTTCTGAGGACTAGGGCAACCCACAGAAGCTCAGGGCCCTCCTTGGGCCGTCACAACGGCAACACTGAGCACAGCTGAGAGACATGGGTCTAGGAATTGCCCTTAGCAACTCTAGGGGTCAGGATTGGGTAAGAGCACAGCCTGCACCTTGCAGCAAGGTTATCCCTCACCCAGGGTCTCTCCAAGAGGATGAGAGCATGCCGGGGCCTGGCTCTCTGCAGGCCAGAGCAGCAGCTGTCCTTATGCCGTGCCCTGGGTGAAGAGGCTGGTCTCACCTGTCCCCACTGTCAGCCTCCCATGTGAATATCAGCTTTACAGCCACAGTGAGGCTTCTTCCTGGCTCACTGCTGGTGGCTGGGCCCAGCCCCTGAGTGTGGTCATATAGCACCTATTGTGTTGCTTATAGCTCTGCCCTGGTTTCTTGTTCATAAATCTTGCCCTAGGACCTCGTGATGTCTGGCCTTGTGAGTGTTGGCCCAGCACTGAGCCCCTTCTAAAGACTCCTGTATAGACCTCTTCCCTGCTGAATGCTTACGTTGTGCAAATGTTACAGGAAACATTGTACAATGCCTAGGTACCCTTCAGTAAGGTTGAGGGCAACTTGCCAAACACAGAGAACGAGTAATAAAGGAAATAAGGCTCTCCAGCATCTAGGGAGGAGCCAAGTGGGCATGTTAAACTATGGTAGCAGGCTGGCCAGGTAGCTCAGCAGATTGAAGCACCTGCCTAGGCAGACACAGGGACCAGGGTTTGATCCCTGGTATGCCGTACCAGCCCCACACCCAAGGTATGCTAAGACAGCATGGTGGCATGCACCTGCAGTCCCAGTGCTTGGGAGTCTGAAAACAGGAGGTTCACTACAAGTCCAGTCTGTGTAATGAGACCCTGTACTAAATACATAAATAAATAAATAAATAAGCAAACAAACTATGGTACTATCCTCCAGGAACATGTTTTCAATAATGGAGATTCTGCCACTTTGCAAAGGTATGCACCTTGTCATAACAACCTACAAAGAGAAATACAATAGCACATGCAAATAATATATTGGCAGGACTACTTGGGTCAGCGGATGACAGGAAGGCAGCATCTGAAGGAGAAGAAAGCCACTCAGACACGTGTGCAAGAAGGAGCCTAAGGAAATTATTCAGGGCCCCCAGGATCATTTCCACCCAACAGGTATGCAAGCCAGGAAAAATGCTTGCAGACCGACCCTTCAAGATGTCTCCGTACCACAACTCCCATCTGTTACTAAGAAGCTGGAGGGATGAATTGCACGATGGAACTAATTAGGGACTAATACTCTCTACCTGAGGCATGTTTTCCTGTTTCCTCTTCTGTTCTGCCTCACTGGAGGGAGCCCAGCAGAGGCGACATTTAGCCCGTCCTCACCTCATTAGGACAGTTCAGGCCTCTGCCCCCTGGGGTTAGGCTCTCCACTCCTCTTTTCCTCAGCTGCTCAGGACCAGATCTGACTTCCAAACTTGCTTGGGTTTTGCTTCCTTCCTGGGAAGTGCTGCGTCTCCCCAGCTAGACTGGAAGGTCTCCCAGGTTTGGTTTTCTTTCTTTTCCATAAAAAATCCCCTCAGCTCTTTGTGCAGTTGGACGCTGGAATCAGCCCTAATAAATTAAAGCATTATGGGTTGTGCTCCCTGTGGGAGCCAAAGCTGGGGTCGCCCCCTGCCCATCCTGGCCCCTGCCGAGTCCTAAGCCGCATTCCCACGCAGAGCGCAGCTGGAATAACAGCTCGACCCGCCTGGAGTTTACAGCGCCATCTACTTCTCAGGGTGTTTTCATATCTCTTATCTCATTTACTCCTCACCAAAATCCTGTGAGATACACAGAGCAGGTCTCGTTCATCCTACTTGATAGATGGTCGACGGAGGAAGGAGAGGTTAAGCGACTCGCCCGGCCTCTCAGCACCCCACTCTGCCTGCCAGAGTTATCTCTGGGAAAAGAAATATAAGCGGGTGGCTCCTTGCATAAAGTCAGCAGCAGCCCCCGCAGGCCGCGGGGTGGGGCGCACATCCGGCTCCTTAGCAGCGCTCGCTGTCCACCACACCGCCCTTGGCTAACTTCCAGCCCCGGGACCTGGGTGACGAGGCCTGATACTCCCTCATCTGCCTGGCTTTCGCTGGGCAGGTTGGCCGCCCCTCCAACCCCCAGTCCGATATTCTGGCTCCTCCTTCCAGGTTGGCTTTTCTTCTCCTCGACAGACCTCATTAGCCTCAGACACTGCCAAATCCAGACAAGTCCCCGGGTCCCACATCGGTTGGCTCCCTGGGTCCCCAGCCCCTGTACCAGCGTCTGGCACAGACATCACAGGGACCCTCAAGGCAGGAAGTAGGGCTGAGGTGCTGTCAGTAGGGAGCACTTGCTTAGTGAGGGGAAGGCCCTGGGTTTGATCCCAACATTGTGCACACATTAGTAAAGCAACTTTTGTTTAGTACTCAGATGAAATGGTCTTTCTGGGGTGCGGGAGGAGTGCCACACGCAGGGGTCTCCTCAGAAAAAGGGGGAAGGCAGACGACCCACACTGGGGTTGAGGACTCAGGAGAGGCTGGTGGGGACAGGCAAGAAAGGCTGAAAGGGAACCCCCCTCCGCCAGGCTCAGGAGATACGGAGAGAGCCCCTGGGGAGCTGCTGGTGAGTTTCTGGAGGCTTGGTGAGGGGGTACTGGGGCAGCCTACACACCCGAGATGGACTAGTGTCAGATGCACACAGTAAGGCTGTTTTTGCCTCCAGAAAAGTATGTTCCTGCACCCTTTCTTTGCAGTGGAAAGTGCCAGACCCAATGGCCTGGGCTGTGGTTAGTTTTCAGGGAGCACAGCCCGGGGTGAGGGCAGTGACCTGCATCCCTTCAATTTCAGAAGAAAATCTGAGCAGGCCTGGAAATAGCAGCCTGCTCCTATAGGGAGCTCCTGGGTAGGCGGAAATGCAACACAATTAAATCTATGGGAGCCCTTTTTTGGCTCTTCTTTAGCTTGAGAATTTCATGGCTAGAGCCTTAACCAAGGATGACTGCTGAATTGTGGAGTTTGGCTCTATTTTAAAAGAATCACGTTTACAGTCGTTGATTCGTTTAGGGTCTCTAAGCCAAGGAGACCCTGCTGGGCCCCTTGAAATGACCTAGGGTGTCACCGCGGTGGCTGATCCTGAATTGCAGCCTGAGTTGGGACTGAGAGGGGCATCTGGGCTCAGGGTTGAGACTGGGTTGACCCCCTGCTCCTTAGTGGACACGGGTGGGGCTCCCAGGGAACCAGGCGGCTGAGCAAGGATGACTCTCCACGTGGTCACAGTCAGTGTCCTACTCATTTTCTCGTCCCCTGAGACTCAATATCCACACCCACAACGTGAAGGAGGAGAGGCCTCCTTTGACTCACGTTTCCATTCATAGCTGGAAGGCACTGAACTGGTGCTTGGTGGAGGAGAGCTGCTCATGGCATGGTGCACCGGAAACCGAGAGGAGGGAGGAGCCAGGAGGAGCCAACCCTGTCTGGCCACGCCCAGTCCCAGCCCCTCCCCACACAGCCTTGGCCCCATATCTAGCCCCTCCCAGATCTCCCAGGGGTCCTACCTCTGATGGCTCAAGGCTTGGAAGACACCTAGATGTAAACCCTGATACTAAGGACTGGGTGTTTTGCCTAGGAGCACAATGTTTCTCCTGGTGTGATCCAAGAATGGGGCCTCAGGCTCCCCTGTCCTTGCTGAGCTGATGCTCTTGATGATTCTGAGTCTGAGGACACTGCCGAGGCGCTGGGCACCGACTGAGCAGCCGCTTGCTTTTCTGAGCACTGGACAAGGTCCCATCTGCGCCTGTAAGGCCTGCTTTCTTCATAGCAGTGTCACACAAGGCTCTAAGCCCAGATGTGTCAGGGCTCACGTGATGTTAGCAAGGACCGAAGGCTGCAAGTGTCAAAAAAATGGGGCGGGGTGGGGGTAAGAGGGATGGACAACCTGTAACCTCCTTTGAGTTCAGCTAGCAGGGATTTCAATCCAATGTGGCGACATAGCCACTTGTAATTTTGTTTGCTTGTTTGCTCAGTTACTGGGAATTAAGCCCAGGGCTTCCATGCTGAGCTGAAGTCCTACCTCTCAGTTTTAATTTTTGAGTCAGGCTTTTCTAAACCCTTAAGTTGCCCTGGATGGGCTCACAATTGCCTGCCCAGGCCTCCCAGGATCTGGGGTTGCAGGCACACATAGGCCACCACAGCTAGCCTTGACTAATCATTTCTTTTCAGGATAGATGGACTGTGATTATCCGTTTGCTGTTGCTCTGGCAGAGTTCTGCAGACTGAGTAATTCCTGAGAAAAAGGTACTTATCTGGCCCGCCGTGTGGCTAGGAAGCCAACTCCATTTTGAGTTCACCCGGGCCATCGTGGCTTTGCTCAAAGTGGCAAGAGGTAACCAGCACCTGTCAGCGTAAATCACACCCACTGCTTTCCCCAACAACTACATAAAACGCCATGCTTTATGTCCCAAGAAATGAGAGGAGACAGTTTTCTGCAGAGAATGTTTTCGTATCGTGTAACCAGAGCCGAGCACTTTCTCGCCCATGAAATCTGGGTCCTCATTGTCAACGCCTGATTTTTCCCCTCAGCCGATGTCATATTTTAGGTTTTGTTACTGAAGCACTCTATTTCTGGCACCAGATCCCCTGGTAAGGGTGACTGAAAGTAACAACATCCAATGGGCAAAACAGCATCAAAAAATGAGATTTCTTTTCCTTCCAAAATTGGAAATCCAGAGGTAAATTCTCCAGGGCTGAAAATATGCTTGCTTATAAATCAGGATCTCTTTAATTTCTCTCTCAGCTCTGCAGCTGGTAGAACTCATCCTCAACTTGGTACTTCCAGATTGCAAAATGGCTGCTTTACTCCAGCTTCACTCTCCATCCAAAGTAGGGAGAAGGGAAAGGCAAAAGGACAAAAACTCCTGCAAGCTACATCTGGCTCCATTTTTCAAAAAGGCAACACAGATAAATTTTCCTTTCCTTTCATCAGTGAAAGATGTCACATTTTTACCCCCCAGCTGCAAAGCAGGCTGGGAAATGCAGCTGTTTGACTGACTGGACAAGAGCCCTCTGAACAGAGGTTCCACTAGTGCTGCAGCTCAGATAGCAAATGTTCCCCAGGACTGAGTGCTCCAGGCCTGGTCCTCACCCTCTCAGCAGGGAGGGCTGGCCTGCCACTTTATTTTTAATAAAACAAAATAAAATAAATACTTTTCAGCTGTGATGTCAGACTGGAGGCGACACCCGGAGAGCTGTGGTGGTGAAGCACCCTTGTGGGCAGGGCTGCGAGCTGTCTCCAGGCCACTGTCCTGTCCCACAGGTGGGCTGCACTCCAGCTGCGCTCCTTGATGTGTGCACGTGGGATCACACCAGCCACACTCCGGAGCTCCGGGCCTTCCGCCCGACACGCGACGCATCCTGGGTCCTCTTTGTGCTGAGACTCGTAGCTGCTGGTCACCCCAGTGCTCCAGCCTGCAGATGGCCACTGGGACTCACCAGCCTGAGTGTGAGCTGATCTAATAAATCCCTTCCCTAGGTACACATGTGTACTCAGGATTGATTCTGTTCTTCTAGAGAATCTGGCTAGTACAAGGGCTGTAGTGTGGCTCACATGGGAGCTCAAAATAGTTTCCTTCCCAAAAATATAAAACTTAATTAGCTCATAAAACTATCTTGCACTTGTCTGGGCTGGCAGTTGAGAGGCTCTGAACTAGCACATTGAGTTTTCTCCCTCATGTATGCACAGGGCTTTCTGGAATCATTTTAAAAACAGGAAGAATTAGTATGACTTCCTAGGATTCAGATTTGCAAGTATTTCAATACTTGGCTACATCACATTAAGTATAAAGTCAACCTTGAGGATTTCTCTACTGCATTGTTAGGCTTCCTTGCAGTCAACAGTTGAGACTTCAGGCACTGTATTAGTTCTATTAGACCTACAGCTCCAGGGTAATCTAATTCAGTAAGGCACCAATCAACTGTTGTAAACATTTGTCTCAGCTATAAAGTTCTGATGATCATATGTTGCATCAGTAGTACAGAATTTATTAGCTATGAAGTTGAGAACCTATAAAATGATGGTAACTTTGTAAATTCAATGATACACAGTAGCTGAGTCTGAAATTCCCACCATAAAATATGCAGTACAAAAATGTTACCTTGTACTTACACAAAACTTTTATTCATAAAATTATGACTTTTAAGGTTTTCTATCAGGCTAGATTATGGGATCTATGTGAGAACCAATGTAAGGGAGCGTGGGACTGTGATGCCACATCCTCCTGCCACACTAGAGCTTGCTCATTTGCACATTAAAGCCAAGTCTTGATTTTTGCCTGGCTTCTTCAACTGCTATCAAGCTCATGTTTCAGGCTGTGAAAGGAAGAAAGGGCGAGGGTGAAACAGTCTGCTTTCAGGCCCAAATGGCTTCGCTTAAGACCTTTCCCAGCAGCATCTAAACTTTTTACTGACGCCTTGCTGACTTGGCCCTAAGACCGGTGTACTGCTTTCATAGAAAGGCAGATCACCCCCACCCCCCGCACGCACTGTCCTCCAGCTTGCTGAAAAAGTAGAAGATGGATATTAGGTAGGCAAATCCTGGCTGAAAAAGTAGAAAATGGGTATTAGGTAGGCAAATCCCCCCCAAAAATTATTTTCCATGTCATTCTAGAATGTCTTAAGCATTTTCATTCAAATTAAAATTTAAAGCAATTATCAGAGGTTAGAAAACCGTTTAGTGTGTTAGCTTCTAGGGGTCACCCATCCACACAATCCCCACTTATTGTAGCCTCTTGGCATGGGAGCTGGGATATGACAGGATCCTGTGATGAACTTGTCCCTTCCTGGGCTCCCAACTCATCGCATCACTAAAACTGCAGCACCCATTTGGATTAGTGTGTAGGTAATCAACTACATGTACTATTTTAACATAAAAGTATACTTCATTAAATCAGAATACTTCTGTTTTGAGATGCCCAATACAGACCCCAAGCCAAATTTTATATACTGGTATTGAAACCTACGTGGCATCCTTCGAACCTCCCACTCAAAAAAGTTTATATTATTTCAAGTGATTAATATGGTCTTGTTATAGTTTGGTTAACTGTCAACCCCCAGAGGCCTTTGCGCCCAGCAGTGGGACTTTGGAAGGTGAGCAGCTAGTGCTAAGCTCCACAGTGGCTGAATTCACTGCCAAGTTAGGAGGTGGGGCCTGGTGGAGGGAAGCAGCCTGCCCCCTCTCCCTCCCTGGCTCTCCACTGCTTGCTGCTTCCCGGCTGCCACGAGGTGAGCAGTTTTCTCCTGTCCGGCAGCCAGTCCACCAAGGACTGAAACTTCCATGCTACAGCAAAGCTCTCCTCCATGAACCTGTGTGCCAGGTGTTTTGTCCAGTGACTGAAAGGTAACTAATGAAGGTCTCTCCACGTAAAGTTAAAAAGGCAACTAAAGTCAGACTTTTTAAAATTTTATGTAGAAGGAATGGGGAAATAAGAAGTTAGTAATAAAGCAAATATTTGGTTGTATTTTTCAAAAGCTAAAAATTAGCTAAAGGACTCTAGTGACTTGCACAAACTTGGAATTTTGTTCAACTTTGCGGTCATTTTTAGGTAAGTTCCGAGGAATGTCTTTAAGAAACTCTAAGGAAGAATATGATACAGTAATAGCAGGTTGTTGCTATGGCAGTATAAATGACAACTCTAATTTTATTACATTAACACACAAGTGACCTGCATTTTATCTCAGGACAGGATCAAGCTAGAATTAGCTCCAACTGCAGAGGGCTCTACACAGCTTTATCTGAGACATTTGGAATCTTATACATCATACAGAGCACAATACACAGTACTTCCTGCACCACTTATCTGAAAGGGAGACTTAAGTGTAAAACAGGATCATACATCATTTTATGTACTAAAAATAAAACTCACATAGCCCTGAAATAGGCCCATTGTTGGTGTGCTTTCCTAGCACAAACGCTTTTGGGACAGCTCAGGCTCACTCCTCCAGCAACACAGCTGTGCCAGGGGACTGCAGGCATCCAGGTGCACATCACACAGGACTCCAGCATAGCCAACCCCATTTGTGTCCTCCCCTGCTATATGTATACTTTTCATGGTATGATTCAGAGATCAATAAACTATGTATTTTTTTAAACTATGTATTTTAAAGTATGCTATATACTGTTACCTATGTAGATTAATTTGAATGCTCAACAATTTTATGACTTCAATACTAGAGACTCATGCTACTGTATATGTAGTTCATCTTCACTGCAGAGTAATACAAACATTAGTATATTAGTAATCACATAGTAATTACTGGCTAAATTTGTAATGAATATAAAACATGAATACAGAACATATAGAACTTGTTTATCCATCTACCCATCTGCCAGTGAACATTTGGCATGTTTCTTGGTTTGGGATATTAAAGCTGCCATTTTTTTCTTGAAAATACTAGCTTCTCAAAATGCTAACCATAAAGCTACCATATGATCTAGGAATTCTACACATAGGCATATACTGAATCCACAGATATTTTGTGTAAAAATGTTCATAGAAGCATTAGTCATAATAACCAAATAGAAGGGAACAATGGACTATTATCAACACTCTACCACCATGGAATATTACTAAGTGACCAAAGGGAACACAAGACAGACAGGATGCATCTTGGCAACATTATGCTCAGTGTAAGCAGCCACAGGTTACAGGTCATGCATGTACTTTGTGATCTCATTTATAAAAAATGCCCAGAAGAGACAAATTCATATAGTTTTAATTCATGTTTTCTTATCAACAACACTGGTGTCTTTGGGCTATATGAACATCTATGCATATTTAGTGAAGCTGAATGTTTTCTGATTTTTCTTGAGTTTTTAAATTTTTTATATAGTTGGTTGTAGGTATGAGCAGGATCCACTCTCTGATCAACTGACCACACATCAAATATATTTTGGAAAACACTGATCTGAACATACATGTATCATTCCTCCCTACACAGCACAACTATTTCCTTGACATCTATATTAGCTGGTGTACTAGTTACTCTTCTCTCGTTGCTAGGACAAACCACCAACACTCAAAATGAGGGAAGGAAAGATATTTTTATTTAGCTTACAGTTACTGCTGTGTCTAGGATGACCCTCTCCACATTTCTGAGAAAGCACAGGCTAGCAAATTTAACAGTTTGAGCCTCTCTGGCCCTGCCCCTCAAGCCACTGTTGCTCCTCCAGCTTTGTCTGCCCCATACTTACATGAAGCTTTGGGGGGGGGGGGAACTAGACACAAACCATAACAGCTACTGTTAGTAATCCAGAGGTGATCTAAAGTCTACAGGAAGATATGCTTTGGCTATCAGCAAACAAGACACCACTGCATATGAGAGACCTGAGCATTCATGGGTTTTGGTTTAGTAACAGCTGTGAATCCTGGTTTTCAGTCCTTATCAGATCTATGGCTTGTCAATACTTATATTTTCTTAGCAGTCTTTTTCAATGAGCAGAAGTTCTTGACTGATGAACTTAATTCTTATCAGCCTTTCAATTCATGATCATGCTTTTCAAAGATATACCAAAGACCTGAACCCAAAGTCACACATTTTCCTCTTTTCTACTAAAGTTTAACAGTTTATATTTAATTTTTTTTGTTCAGGACAAGGTCTGGATTATGAGTCATGGCTATTCAGTTACTTCAGCACCATTTGCATAATGGTTAAAAATCAGCTGATCATTGTGATACGCAATGTAACAGAGGAAAGGTTTTGGTGTCAGTCCGTGGTCTGCTGGCCCAGTTGCCTAGACATGTGGAGGCAGAAATGTCACAGTAGGAGGGTGCAGTGGAAGAAAGCTGCACACTCAGTGCAGACAGGAGAACAAAGCCATACAGGGAAAGAGCCAAAGAGGATAGGACTAGGGCCAGGCATGGTCCCCAGAGTCCCACTACCACCCATTCTCTTCAACTGGGCCCCACCTCCTGCTTCCATGCTATTCAATAAATCCCAATTAGCAGATCAGTGAAGTAATGAGTTGGGATGGTGATGAAGCTAAAGCCTGTAAGATCCAATCACCTCTCTGCTTCTGGAGGCATCAAGCCCTCAATACACAGGTCTTTGCAGGACACCTCATATTTAGATTACCACACACGGTGCAAGGCTACCTTTAGGCTGTTTTTGTCTATCTGTTCTCTTTGTCAACCAGATGCCACACCAGTGTCCTGACCATCTGTATTGTTGTAGGGAACTAAGTTAAATTATAGGCAGTTTGATAAGCTAAGTCCTGGAAGAAGCCAGTGCAGAAGACCAGACACCTTTCAACTGTGGGAGATAGCCACCTCTGCTGTTGGCCAGACCACAGGATAAAACAAGTGCACCCACGTTTCCCTAAGGATAAACATCAGGGATTGATACCCTAAATATGCCTCTTATTGCCTTGAGAAAGTCAGGAAGAGCTACTTACCCAGCATCTATAGGGAATGCCCCTCAGCTCCGTATTCCTGCCCACTTGCTGTGACTTGCTTCCCTATTTGATCCTGAATTTATCATTTTACCTGAACAATTTATACTTGTAATTTTATTGGCTGACGATAGTTTTGTCCCACTTCACACCCACCTTAGACTGACCTCATGTTGTGGATTTGCACTATTCCTAAAAATCCCTAAAAATGGCAGGTTCTTGGGTACTCCATTCGGGATCCCTTCTCTCTCTCTCTGGGACAGAAGCTCCCCCCCCCCATAAATATATTCTGTTGTTACTCAAATTCATTCTTCAGTTTTAGAGAACACAAACTCATGGGACATCTAGCAGGTTAGGAGTTTCTTTTCTATTTTCTATTCTTACCAGCAACTTATTAGTGAGGCAGATGCTCCACATTCTGGTTAGCACCTTGTGTTTCCAGGTTAAAAGAAATTTCTCTCTATTTATTACATCGAGTGCATCACTGGGAGTAGCTCTTCCGGATTTAAATTTCCAGGTTTGTCTCCTCACTACTGAATGGATCATCTTTTTTAATTTCCTCTAGTTTACTAAACAAAACCCAACACCCCTCCCAGGCAGGTAGGGTAGCAAGGCTTCCTCGTCCTGCACCGACCGGTAGTACCCGCAGTCTTCCTGCGTTACAGAGTATGGCCGTGAGTTCCGCCCAAACCACTGGGGTCACTGTGGGTTTTTCCCCTTTTTTTTTTGCACTTATATCTGATTTGTCAGTAATGCTAAAATAACCCAAATTCAATGAATTTTCCCTACCACCCCACCCTTCTCTCTCAACCGTTTTTAAATAATGTCCTAATTCTTCTTTGGTCCTTATCGAGCGTAAGTCAGTTGCAACTCAATCCAAGTACACAAGGCTGTGCCCGCCCGCTGGCCGCGGCTCTCCTTGCTGCTCTCCTCCCCATCCACCTGCCCAGCCCAGATCTCCCTGGCTCTTCCCTGGCTCCTGCAGGACTCAACAGCATTTGGGTGCCGTCTTTAAGTTTGCATCTGAGAGTTCGGCTCCACCCCCAGCTGTTCTCATCTTCTCGGGGCCCCGTCCCTAACTACGGAGGCCCGCAGGGTTCACCTTCGAGGTAGGGCGGCGAGGCCGCTCTCACGCCCAGGAGGACACAAGGCGGAGCCAGCAGCCGCCCTCCGCTTAGGTCCCACCGTGGTACGCAGACTCTGCGTACTTCCCCATCACGGGGCCTAAACCCTGGCCCTTCCCACGTCTTATTCTGAGGCAGGGTCCCGCGCGGCTCTGCCCGGCGCGTTCCGCGCTCTTACTGCGCTGTCGCCCCTGTCGCCGAGGCGCTGCTCGTGGCCGGCCGCTCGCGGGCTCGGCATCGACGCTGCCTGCCTGCGCCTTGGAGCGACGGAGAGGCACCACGCGCGTCCGGGAAGCAAGCGCGGCGCCACCGCAAGAGAGGCTGCGCACAGGACCCGCAATGCCCGAGGCGCGAGGATGAAGCCGCTGCCCGGAAGCCTGCGCAGGCCCCGCCCCGGATATGCGTCAGACCCGGAAGTGGTTGTGCGGCTGCGCCGCGCGCCCCGTGTCTCTTCCGGTCGGCGTGGTGAGAGGCGAGCGCGGCGGACCTGGCGCAATGAGTGTCCCGGCCTTCATCGACATCAGCGAGGAGGACCAGGTGCGCGCGCGGCTGTCGACGGCCGCGGGCTGCCGAGTCCGCGTCTCCGCCCGCCGCTCCCTGGAGTTCGCTTGGTACCCGCTGGCGCGATCCCGGGCCGGGCCTGCGCTCATCGCGAGGGCTGGCGCGCGGGCAGTGAGCGGCCGGGCCACACCGGGCGTGGGCAGCACCGGGGGTCGGCCCGCGCGTTCCCAGCCGGAAGTGCGGGCCGAGCCCCAAGCCCGTGCCAGAGCCCGCGTCGCAAAGTCCCGGCCCCCGCGTCTATCGTCCCGGAGCCTGTGGGCTCGCGGAGGCGAGCTGCCCCTCATGCGGACGGAGGGCTGGCGACGGGAGGGCCGGGAGCCGAGCCGGTGCCCGCAGTCGCCTGTTGGTTTACGGAACAACGCTTGATTTTTTTTTTCTTTTTTAAACACAAAAACTTGTGGAGAAGGCCCTGCCAGTGGTGTGCGAGGGCGGCCTTATTCGGCTCGCTGCCCGTGCAGACCCGGTGGATTCAGACGGCCGTCTCTTATGCGCTGTGCTTGGGCAACCTCGGGCGACTCGAGCTACCCTGGAGCGCACGGTCCACGGGCCGCTGGCCATGCAGGGTGGGAAGTAGGGGATCGGGAGGAGTTACTCAGAGTTCGCGGTCGGTCTTCAGAGTTGGTACAAGGGCTCTTTGGGTTTCCTCCCGCAGTCCTGGAGGTTGACACCAAGGCCTTGTTATTTGACAGGCGGGGATACTCACCACAATACTAACGAGGACCAGCGCTAAGGCCTTCTTATTTGAGAGGCAGCTTTTCCGGAAGGCGCACAACCCAGCGTCACCAGGGCTGGGATTATAGGCCTTCGCCACCACACCCAGCTCACCTTTTTCTTTATGGGACAATGTTTTGTTTCTGTCATTGCGAATGAAGCATGCTTTCCAGTGGTATGTTCGTTCCCCTTGACAACATGAAATTTAATTTTTTGAAATCTTGCTTCTCCTGTTGGCATTCTTGTGTTTCTGAAAATTTTGATGGTTGTCACCAAGGTGATTTGGGTGTGGCCCAGAAATGTGTTAGATCTAAGCATTTACTAGTGGCCTCCTTTCCTCTGCCTGTTCCAGCTTTCATTTTAACTACCTCATTCATATCCGGCTATCACGAATACCAAGCCCTTAAAAGAGAAAAATTGTTAAATGTCATGACATGGTAGGTCCTCCTTGATAAATACTTTAAGTCACACTCACAGGATTTTATATTTGTATTTCCAAAAATGATTGTCTCCAGTAGGTTCTCAATTAACAGATGCCTCCCCTCCTCACCAGGGAATGTCTGTAGGTTTTCTAATGTGTTTGCATTATGCCCTGGAGAGCATCCACACTTTGAGGAAGGTGGATCTGTCAGAGTCTCTGCCCTTCCCCATGGAAATGCTTTGGGTTACACTAGTTTTAGAAAGTGCTATGTGTGCTGAAGTCCAGTGGGATGTGAGTGGCCCCTGAGGGGGGTCTGTGCTCTGGGCCTTCAGGATAGGAGGAGCCCCGTGGCTTACTCTGAAGTAGGCAGGTTGGAAATACAGTTTTAGATTTTGTTTTTTCAAAAGTAGCCTAGAATGATTTGTGGTGCTTTACTCTTGTTGGTCTGTTTGTAAATGTCCATGTGGATCTGTAGCAGTGATGGGGATCCTGTCTGTTCTGAAGGTTTGCTGCCGCTGATATATGCCAACCTTCACTGCCTCCCCAGGCTGCAGAGCTGCGAGCGTACCTCAAGTCCAAAGGAGCGGAAATCTCAGAAGAGAACTCAGAAGGTGGACTGCATGTGGACCTAGCTCAGATCATTGAAGCCTGCGATGTGTGTCTGAAGGAAGATGATAAAGGTTTGTGTTTGAATTTTTTTGTAATATTTTTTAATCTTTAAATTTTGTTATGTTGCATTTTAGACTTCTCAGCACTGCTTTAAATCTTTTGGCAATTTTGAGAAAACGTTTTGATATTTATATTTCTTCCAGGTTATTATAGTCATTAAATTCTGATAACTTAAAAGTGAACATCAAGAAAAAAACGGAGCTTCTCATTCATAAGAGTTAGATAAATACTGAATGAATTTCAGGCTGATTCTATTTCCCCGTTTATCGAAATAAAGTGGGGAATTTTTAAGATCGCAAGTTGATATCTCTAGATGAGGTTTAGAGATTAAACTTGGTAAAATGACTAGTATATTAATATTTGAAAATGAGCAAACCAACCGGAACATTGATAGCTTTCATCTCTGAAAAAAAACAGGAGATCACTGCTCTGCTGTACTGGTTAGAAACCCTTAGCAGTTTTCTTCTTTGTGGAAGGTACTGCCACTTTTGGAGTCTGTGCATACTGCCTTTGTGCTGTCCTCCATTGAAGGGGACATGTACATAGGGCTGCGTCCCAGGGGCCTGGTTATGCTGCTGTAAGAATCTTAGGATGGGCTGTTGAGAGGAAATCCTAGGAACCCTTATGATAGTTGACATTGAATGCCAGAATGCTCTGCTAACTGTGCTGTTGCCATTGTGCAGATGTGGAAAGTGTGATGAACAGTGTGGTCTCCTTGTTGCTGATTCTCGAGCCAGACAAGCAGGAGGCCCTGATTGAAAGCCTGTGTGAGAAGCTGGTCAAATTCCGGGAAGGCGAGCGTCCATCTCTGAGACTGCAGCTGTAAGTTTTGGACGATCAGCTCTAGAATGTCCTGCTTTTCCACTCTCTTTGCATGGCTAAGAGTGCTGGATCTCAGTGTGGCTATGGCCCTGTGAATTGTGACTGGGCACCTCCCTCCAATCCCCTGGTTGTTGACCTCTCGTGCAGCTCTATTGTTTGTTAACAGGCTTAGCAACCTTTTTCATGGGATGGATAAGAACACTCCAGTGAGGTATGTGGTATACTGCAGCCTCGTTAGAGTGGCAGCGTCCTGCGGGGCCATCCAGTATGTCCCTACTGAACTGGACCAGGTGCGTGTTTGCATGCTTTCTGTGAGGGGTGGTGCCAGGTATGTGTGCTGATGTTGCCATTCAGTCTGGCGTACTAAACTCCCTTTGCCACTCATCTTTCATCCTAGGTTAGAAAATGGATTTCTGACTGGAATCTCACCACTGAAAAGAAGCACACCCTTTTAAGGCTACTTTATGAGGCACTTGTGGATTGTAAGAAAAGGTACAGATGGTGGATGAGCATGCCACTTACTGTGCAGTGTAAATAGGTGGGGATGGTTTTGTAAACAAGGCAGGTACTTTTGTTCTCGTGTGTCTTCTACCATTGTTCCATATCCGTTTTTTTAATTTTTCTAAGTTAAAAGAGGATGGCAGTGATTAAAATGGTTTTCTTTCATTTTAATAGCTTTAAAAATTGAAACTTACCATAGTTCTAAAATCAGTGCAGTAGTTGGCCTGGAGCTGCACATTGTGTAAGACCGAGCTGCTATCACCCTGTGGAGTGGCAGCGAGGCCCATGTGTCAAGTGACCAGGCCTCTTGGGAAACAGTGCTTCTGACCTAGACACTCAGAACAGACTGTAGGAATAAGAAGGGAACAAGAAGGCATTGTGCTCAGGTAGGGCTTGGGCTTCGGAGGCTTCTGTTCAGTACCACGAACTTTATGCTCAAGATACTTATTCCTCTGTATGCCTAGATTTAGGATTCCTATGAGTGATAGGTTGGCTCAGTGTTTAAAAATTGTTTTTATAACGAGAGCTAATTTTAAATTTTTGCTTTTTTTTTAGTTTATGTGTTTAGTACAGGATCTGCAGGGCCTCACTACACAGATTAGACTCGTAGTGATCCTATGAGTAGTGAAAACTCCTTTTTCAGCCAAGTTCTAGCATTACAGGCGCGTTGCCACCATGCCCAGTCTTAATTACCATGTCAGTGCATCCTAGAGGTAGTGCTGGCACCAGCACAGCACACAGGGGATCAAACCCCAGTCCCTGTGTTAGCCTAAGCAGGTGTTTTAGTCTGCTGAGCTCTATGGCTTTTCTTTCTTTAATCTCTTTTTTTTTTTGCAGAACCAGGGATTGAACTCAGGCCCTTGTACTTGCCAGGGAAGTACTTATTCCACAGAGCCATCTCCTTGGCCCCTTTTTTCTTTTTATCTTTTTGAGAAAAAAACAGTTCAGTCTTGAACTTTTTGTCACCTATGCTGGGTTTGAACTTCTCACAGTCCTGCCTCAACCTCCTGGGTGCTGGGATTACAGGTGTATACTACCATGCCTGGCTAATCTTAAGTTTTGATATTTTAATTTGTTTTCTTATAGTGGTTTTAGAAAAAGTAACCAGTCTTCAGTTTAGCGATCTCATACAAATTTCATAATGGCTTTTAGTTTCAGAGTGAGTGTCCGCAAGATTAATAAGTTTTTATTGTTTTAAAATAGATTGCTTTTGTAG
Source organism: Ctenomys sociabilis (assembly GCA_004027165.1). Taxonomy (NCBI): domain Eukaryota; kingdom Metazoa; phylum Chordata; class Mammalia; order Rodentia; family Ctenomyidae; genus Ctenomys; species Ctenomys sociabilis. Next base: position 112,520 of record PVKA01001151.1, on the reverse strand, counting down.
ACTTCGTAACATCAGAGGAAACTGGACATTTTTGTTGTGAAAGTTGGAGCACTTTGCCTTGGCAGAGGATAAGCAGGGGATTCTTGCCTTTATCTTAGTCTGAAGCTGTGGACTGTGATGAGCTGTCAGTGAGCGCCAAGAGGCATAGAAAGGCCATTTCCAGTGGAGGTCATGAAGAGCCAGAGAGAGTTTTTTTTTGTGTATGCTTTGTTTTGGTTTTTTTATATTTTAGGGAAGGGTCTAGAGGGTATTTAGGATCTCACTACTAGATTGTACTTAACTGTGATCTACCTGTAAATAGGAACTGGGATTACAGGCATGAACCACCATACCCAGTCTCAGCATGCCCTGGGGGCAGGGCCGGCACAGAAGGACTGGGGATTGAACCCTTGACCTCTGTGCCTGCTTGCAGGCTCTTTAATCTGATGAGCTATTTGGCTGGCCATAGAGAGTGTAAGTTTTAATGCACATGTTGAATATGGGAGCTGTTTGGTTCAAATGCTTCACCATTTGTTGCATAGCCCTGAATAATGGCACACTGAGCGTTTCCAGGCTTGTTTGGTGGGTCAGGTGATTTCCTAGGAGTGGCTGGCGCCACAATAACTTCCTTCCACTTTTCACAGGAGGGTTTTTCTCAGTTTCTAATCCTCCCACCTGCTAGTCACATGTAGAAGGAAGTAGCTGAAAGAGTGTGCCCAAGACATCCCATCACTCGGGATCTGCTGTGGCTGCTGCCTCCCGGCTGGACCTTCCTGGCAGTCTTGAACTTGACCCTTGGCAGCCTTCATATTCAGTCTCATGTCCAAGCCCTGTCTGCGGTTGGGCTAGGGGGCATTTGCTCCAATTCTCTTTTCTTCACTTGGCTCCTCCTTATGGGTTCCTTATCTTCTCTAACCCTGAACATAGGGGTGACTCAGTGTGGGAACTTTTATGCTGGGCTTCAAAGTGCTTTGTGGTCCTGCCTGTGATCTGGGTGAGCCTGGGGATCACGTGAGGTTTGGGGAGAAGGATGGCTGAGGTTGGTGTACACACTTGGTGCCTGAGCCTGGGCTAGCGCTGCTTCCAGGCAGTCAGCGCTTGCCCTGTTTGGGCTCAGGCGCTCATTCAAGGCCACTGATGCTGAGCTCTGAGTCTTGTGCAGTAGGATCTGTGTTGATAGTGGTGGCTTTCAGGTTTTACTTCTGTGTCTTCTCAAATGCCAAGTGTCAGTTCCTAAGTAAATGTCTCTGTTCAGTTTTCAGAAGGCTCCTCAGACTTGGTGTCTACACAGTTTCTTTCCTTCTAAGCCGGTTCTTTTGTCTCACTTAGGAAGTAACCATTTCCATTGTTTCATTTGCTCAAGGCCAAAACCTGGGATTCAGGGTTGGCTTCTCTGTTAAATCCCACATCTAATCCATTAGCAAGTCTTGTTAGCTTTGAATAGATCCAGTCAGACCAACTCACTACTTCTGTTGTGGCCTGATGGTCTACACCACCATTTTTTATTTATTTATTTATTTGATATAGGGTCTTGCTACACAGCTTGATTCATGGTGATCATTTTGTCTTAGCCTCCCAGCACTGGGATTACAGATGTGTGCCACCATTCCTGGTTCTGGGGCCAGCAGGGCATGTGGTACCGGAGTTTGAACTCGGGACCTAGCGCTTGCTGGACAGGGGCTTATGCCACTGAGCTGTTTCCTCAGCTGTGTACCACTATTTCTTTGGTTCGTGAAGTCTTTTTCTGTAACCAGTGCTTGCTTCTTGGCCCTTGTTCCATTATCATTTGTTATGAGTACAGCAGCCTGAAAGCTGTATTTAATGTGGGAGATGAGCTTTTCCTCTTCTGCCCAGAACCTTCCAGCAGCTCCATTCTCAGTAAGCACAGCTCCAGCACCATAGCACTGGCTATGACACCCCATGGCACCCCTTCTTTAGCTCTGCTCCACTAGACACCTCAGAAGGGCCTTCCTGGCAGCTGTCTAGCCAGACTGCATGCAGCCCAGGCCTGTTGGATCCACTTGTTCTGAGAGTAACAAGTACTTAAAATTCAGGTAATCTGCATGAGGGTCATAGTTTCATAAGTTTCTGCTCTATTTACTGGACAGTCCCTGACTCGGTAGGTACCCAGTGTCTTTGTGACTCTTTGCAGTATAAACCAACAAGGGCTCCATGAGCCAGAGATGGCAGCAGGCGGAAGCAGTAGTTTGAACCGGATGGAGTACTCACCTTCCAGCAACTCTTAGCACACTGAGTCGAGGCTCTGACTTTCTTTTGGTTTGCTTGAGTTTGTATGAGTTTCCAGTCATGTAGGGCTGGGTTCTTTGTGTCAAGAACAGCTGGCATCCATCTGGGGGCACATGTCCGTTGTCCTGGCTCCACAGCAGGTATGGCTGAGGGACTCTGTCTTGTTCTTCCCTACACTGTGGGCAGGTGATTCTGACTCCTGTGTGGGCTCTGATCACTTTCTCTGGTCCCTCCAGGCCGCTATTTGCCTTCAGGCTTCTGTACACAGGGATGCAGACCCAAGGGCCCCCCCCCAATTCTTGAGGCCTGTTGTTGGCTTCTGTTTCTGTTTGGAAGTGGCCTACAGGTGTTGCATCCAGTGTGTGATTAAATGAGTTAGGCCCTTGCTTCCTCAAGTTTCTGTGTCCTTTAGTGGCACAGATGTTTCTTAGCAAGATACCCAGTATTTCTCCACCTGCCATCCCTGACTCCATGGCTAAGGAGTCACAGTGAGCCAGCCTGCTTCTGTGATGGCAGTTTTTCAGGTCTTCATCTTGTTTTGGGCACAGCATAGATTGCCATGAAGGTGAACAGCCCTCCAGCCTAGCGTTCCCCTGCCGCTGTGTGCGGTACCGATGGATGCACAGACTGTGATGCCAACATTCTCTTCCTCTTACCACACCACACACTTGGATGGCCAGCCTGTGTCAGGCCCAGATATCCCATCAAGACCAGAACTGGCCCCCAAGTTGAAGATTCTCACACTTTCAAATAGCTGAGAGAGTCAAGAGTATTTCATGACATAAACATATAAAACCTAAACTTCAGGGTCCATGAAAGTTCATCTGTACAGACTTGTGCTTGTTTGCAAACATGTGGTTTGGCTGCTTTTCCAAGGGCTGAGCCGTTGGTAGCAGAGCTCAGCTAAGCTGCAGAGTTGTTGACTCTGGCCCCATACAGCACATGGCCTCCTGATGTTCTGGAGGCCTAAAGCATTTGGCTTGTTTATAAGTTGCACACCTTCCCTTTGCAGCAGTGGGCATTTAATACCCACTATTGAGAGAGTGCTCAGCTTGGAGGGGGGATGGGCTTGCCTGTCAGCCTTGGTATAGAGCACTTCCAGGACCCTGAGTGGATGGGTGCCACCCAGCCTGGGCCTGGCAGAGGCTGTGCTTTGGGATTTGAATTTTGTAATTTGGTTTTCTTTGGTGTGTATGAGAATGTCTCCATGCTATGGGCTTTAAGTAGATTATTTTATCTGTCCTCTGAAAAGACTCTTTAGCTGATGAGTTACTAGATTGATGTTTCTTATGATTGCTAAACTGGAAAATAAATGTACCTGTGCTTGGAGGGTAGACCAGGATAGTTTTTATAGTTACTTTAAGATACTAGCTACCACTTAACCGTGCTTCTAATTATGTTTGTATATAGACCTTAATTTTAAAAGAAACTTTAGAGTATCATGTAGCTTTCTAAGATCAGTGCTGGAGTTCTTCTAAGTTTATGCAAATTGAATACAGATGTAGAGGGAAAAGTGATTTTTTTTTTTTTTTTAAAATGAGTGTTCCCTAGTTTGGTAATGCTTTCTCTAACTGGCTGAAAATCTGTCAGTTCAAAGGAAATAATGATACATAAAGGTAAACATTTTCTAAGATTCCCAGATTCAGTGACTGTATCATTATTTTTATGCTTTTCTTGGCAGTAATAATTATCTGCATATTTTTAAGGATACTGTAATGGAAAGACTGTTGTGAGGAGAGTTGTTGGAGTATTTGACATGGTTTCAGTAGTTGGTTTATGGGACAGAGAAAATCTTTTTCTCGCTCTGAGCCTTTATACCCTGCCTTCCACCTCTAGTGTCAGGGATATCTCCTGTCCAGTCAGTCTCAGCTTCCTAGCCTCAGTAACGTCCATGTGCTTTCTGCCCTGTTTTTATTATATCCCCTTTTATTTCCTTCTTGAAGTTATTTTCCCTGATGTGTGACTTTCCCATGTATAGGAAGCTCCTGTCACCCTAGGTATGTTATCAGTATGGTACTGTTTAATGTGTGTTTCTAGTGAATGAACTACAGTAACATATTTACGTTCCTGACACAGTATTTCTTTATAGCGATGCTGCTTCCAAAGTTATGGTAGAATTGCTTGGAAGTTACACAGAGGACAATGCTTCTCAGGCACGAGTCGATGCCCACAGGTAATGTTGAACAGTGCTGTAGCGAGGGCTGATCAGCAACTCAAGGTGAGCTAGTCTTCAGTTATAAAGCTCTGAAATCATGTTTGTGCCCACCAGTGAGCCAGGGCAGTTTACTGTGCTCTGGTGATTCTCCTGCAGAAACTGAGCTGCAAGCTTGGTATTGAGCTGCAGCTGGGGTCACTGATGTGTGAGATACTGATGGTTGCGGGTAGTAGCCCAACCCATGAACTATACCTGCCTAATGTTAAGGTATGTAAGTGAGGAAAATTTGGCTTGCTAGAAATTGGCCCATTGCTGATGAGAAAATAAGGGCTTTAAAAAGCAGTCCTAGATCTCACTAGTAACACTAAGGATAAGAGGTGTTCTTTTTTCTAAATTGAAGTCCTTTTATAGGGTTATTGCTCCTGTACATGCTAGGAGGTAGTGATGAGGGTAGGTGAGGTGGAGGCCTTGGACCTCAACTTAAGACTTTCAGGTTTTATTCCACCCCTCCTTTAAGGAGCATTTACTGTATTAGGTAAGTTTTCAGCAGCAGCAGTGCAGGGCAGGGGCCTGATGCTAACCTGTGCCTCTGTGGTGTTTGTGAGGGATCCAGGCGATGGGAATTGCCCAGAACTCCTTGTCTGGCTCCTGGTAAGATGTGGCTGCAGTGAGCTCTTCAGTAATTACCTTGTTGCTTTCTCCTTAGCTGTGTTTTATTTCCTTTTGTTAAAACAGATAAACCTGTTAAGTTTATTAGCCTGCTTAATCTCCTTCCTGTGCCTTTTCACTCGTGTGTATATTTGACTCTTAGTTTACTAAGTTAAATTTTATGATCTATAGTGACAACGGATCTTGAGACATTGAGCTTGTTTTTTTTTTTTTTTTTTTTTGCTTTCCAATAAAGGTGCATTGTACGAGCATTGAAAGATCCAAATGCCTTTCTTTTTGACCATCTTCTTACTTTGAAACCAGTCAAGTTTCTGGAAGGCGAGCTTATTCATGATGTAAGTAGCTGTCCTTCAGCGTGAAAGGTATCCTGTCCCTGAATCTGACCTGCTTCAGCAGCATTACACTTTGCCTGTGGGTTAACCAGTGGGTTTCCATATTGGGAACAGTAGTTTGGGGCCACAACTGACCCCAGCCAAAGAGTAGCCTTGTTCTTCCTCTTTCTTGACTTGGCTTGGCCATTACAGATGTCAGTAATACACGTTTCTTTTATTACATAATATCACTGCCCATTAGGAAGACAAATCCAGTATTTGGATTGTCTTTCATGTTGTCTGTGACATTCACCACCATCTTTTAGATAATTTAGAGCTTGCTATGCTCACTGTTTATTTCATTTGAAGAGTCAACTGAAAGCAGGATTGAGCAGTGGCTCTTATGAAACTGCACTTAGTGTCTTAAATATTTTGAGTATAAATCTTCATTCTGTATTGACAGGATTTTTTTTGTCTCATCTGTAGCTTTTAACCATTTTTGTGAGTGCTAAATTGGCATCATATGTCAAGTTTTATCAGAATAACAAAGACTTCATTGATTCACTTGGTAAGTTTTGGGATTTTTCCTCTGGAAGCTAGTTAATGGGAACATGCTGTTACCTAACAGTTGTGTAGTCTTAAGTTATGCAAATGTGGTTGTAGCCTCTCTATTCCTCTGAGTGGCCTGTGAGAGCAACAGGAACAGATGTTAAATGAACAGTTTAAAAATTACTTAGGCAAAATGTGGTGGAGTTATACACCTTTACTCCTAGTGTAAGAGGCAGGATCATGGCAGGAGCATGACAAATTTGAGGCCAGTCTGGGCATATAACAAGACCCTATCTCAAGACTTGTTATTTAAAGGATAGGTTTGGGGCTGTCACTCAGTGGTAGAGTGCTGGCCTACCATGCACCAGGCATGTTCATCCCAAGTGCTGTCCTGGAGTGACAGTCCAAGAAGGGTACAAGATGGCATTTGTTATAAAAGGAGCATGAAACTAGCTTTCCAGGAACCTGGGCCTTTTCTCCACAAGAGCTTGTTAGACTTGGGGCCCTTCAGCTCTGTGAATGCTGTTAAGGTACCTGGAGGAGGTTCAGGCAGGAATAGTTTCTTGGATGTGTCTGCTTCTCAAGTTGGGATGAGAAGTGAAAGGTCATTGTTGCTTTGATAAAGGTGGTGCTTTGGAGTACTTGTTTTAAGAGATGAATTAAAGGTGCATCATGAAGCTAAAGATTATTGTTTAAAATCTCTGTGTAAGACCTTAATTCCTTAGGTGTGTGGTGGTTGCATTTTTAGCCAGCCCCTCACCCTGTTGTATAGCTATAGAATGGTAACGACATTTTTCCCTCCTGTAATTAGTGTGTCTTGTGCTTGGATCCTTCTTACCACCAGAAATTGAAGACTTACAAAATTGCTAATTACAAATAGATGTATAACCATTTTGTGTGATAGTTAAAACTTTTTCCCAGCTCTAGTTTGTTAGACAGCTTAATAAATCTAATTTTCAGCTCTCAGCTTTGTTGTTGAATCAGCCTTCATGCATCAGAGCTGCATGAAGAACCACTTGCCAAATTGAGTTGAACCTTGTTGAACCTTCTGGAGCTTTCAGTGATGCAGAGCCTGCTTAGGCACGCGTGCCATAGGTTTGCCATCACTGCCATATACGTGTCACATTTTTATTTTCTTCTGGAGGATGTTTTTTTTTTTTTTTTTGGTGGAACCGGGGATTGAACTCAGGCCCTTGTACTTGCCAGGGAAGCACTTATTCCACTGAGCCATCTCTCCAGCCCTGGAGGATGTTTTTAGCATTAAAAACTACAAAAATCTCAATCTATGAAAAATCTCTAGTTGAACAAGTTTTGAATGTTCTAAAAGGCTTTTTCTTTTCTACAGCAAATCAGCTGTGAAAGTATGGGACTTTGCTTAGGCAATAATCAAAGTACATGAGAAGGTGATACGTTTCATATTAAAATTGAATTATTAGTCTCCTAAGTTGTTTGAGATGTTGATGTACAAATATATTCTACTTGATTATACTTAGTTTTCAGTGATCATTAATTCTTGTCACCCATGAATTTTGTGCAGCCATTGGAATTGGGGAAGATTGGTTGACTTCGACATAGGCATTTGAAATACGCCAAGATTAAGTAGATGCGCGAGTGTGTGGAGTGCTTTGCCAGGTGCACTAGACCCAGACAACCACATTCTGCCCAGTTAATTTGCTTTGTGGCATGAAGCCCTGTGATGGAATGTTAATGTCAGCACCCTCTTTATTTACGCACCAAGGCAAGAGGAGTAGTAATTAACACTTTGACACTCCCCCATTGATGTGTAATTGACTGTTTCAAAGGAGCACTGGTTCATAAGCTATTGCATGCATTAAAATTGCGTTTTCTATATCGCAGCATTTTAAGACAGGGGTCAGTGACAATGCAGAAATTGCTCAATGATGCACATTTTTTTATTACTGCATTAAGGTTTTGACATATTAGTAATGAATAAATGTTTCCATAAAATTAGATTTTTTATAACTTTAGAATTGAAATACGGGCAGAACCCCGTGGCCCCTTGAAGGTAGTTGAATGAAACAAAGCCCCATGATGCCTCAGCTCAAGAGTGGAAGGCTGGAAGATTGTGTTTTTGTTTTAAAGGAATAACTTTAGATGTCAGTTTAAACTCTTTAGGCACAAGTTTCCACATCACGTATACTATAGACTTAGGTAATTTCTCCTAGGAATACTTTTCATTCTGTTACTTTTTTTCTTTTTTTTAAAATACATTTGATGCAGGGTTTCACTACACAGCTTGGATTTGTAATAATGATCCTCCTGTTTTTAGCCTCCCCTGCTCTGGGATTACAGGTGTGTGCCACTATGCTTTGTCTCTGGCCAGCTTAGCGTGTCCCACGGGCAGGGCTGGTGCCTGAGGGACTGGGGATCGAATCCCGGTTGAGCTTAGTGCAACGAGCTATCCTGCCAGCTTTTTTTCATTTATATTAAGAGCCTAACTTTGAAAGGTAGCAATAAAGTAGGTTTAAAGAGTTTTTAATCATAAATTGGCAGGAATCTTATCATTTTATAAGAGCCATAGATGTCCATAGTACTAGGAATATTAAGTAATTTTTTAGAATCACTTAACTTGCTCTGATAGGAAGAATTTGTAACATTGTTAATTTACTTTGCCAGTTAGAAATCATTTCTCTAGGGCATGGATTAAAGTGCCAGGTTAGGCAGAGCACAGAGGCTGGCGTGCCGTGCTGGGTCCAGCTCCCGGGCATGCTGAGACTTTGAGGCTGGCATGGTGGCGTGTACCTGTAATCCCAGCGCTTGGGAGGCTGAACACAGGCAGATACACTATGAGTCCAATCTATAGTGAGATCCTGTAGACCTCTTACTAAAAAATAAATTATTTTCTAATTTGCTTTTGTTTTGTGAACATGTACACAAGTTAAACATTTTCTATTAGTTTGTTGCTGTAAGATGCTTTGGGAACGATACTTTTGTTGAATGTGTATTTTTTTTGAGTTATCACTATTCTGTCATTTACGCTAGAAGTCAGGTTACAGATGGTCTGAGTTCCACAGGTGGTCCCCATTTGTTGAAACATTTTTGATTAATACTGATGACTTAGGCCAATGGCATCATTACCCTGTGTCGGCTGAATTGCCTTGACATGGCCATGTGTGGTATAGTGTTAGCCAGTTGCTACCACCTTGTTTCAGAAAGTCAATCAGTATCTGATTTGCATTTGTTAATTAGGGTTAATGTGCACTAATTGATTTTTTGTTGCTTGTAAGTATTAAACCCAGTTAGCAATACTTCCTTGGTTACCTCATTCATTTGAGTTACGATGCTCATGTTTTGTTGAATCTGTGCCAAATAGGAAGCTGGTATCATAATTACAGCTAATTAACAGATGACCATGCCATCTATAAATGGGCTGCTGTAGTCTTCACTGTATGTGAATATTATGAATTTCCAGTTTATTTATGGGGTGCTTAGGTAACTTTTAACAATATAAAGTTGAGGCTTTGAATTACTAAAAGGCACATGATTGATCATTTGCTGAATTTACATAACATGAAAGCTCAGAGTTAACTTGTAATTATAAGTAAGTTTTAGAAGCATCTTTATAAAAGTACATTGCCATTAAAACGAATATATGTGATACTCTGTTACTGTGCTGCTTTTCCTTAGGACCAGGTAATGTGGTAGTATGATCAGCCTCTTAATATTTGCTAGGTTGTGTTTTTTAAAGTAACAGGAACAGGACTTAGGCAACTTAAGTTTCCTTCTAGGTCTAACAGTTTTTTGTTATCTGACTATTATTGGAATTATTTGTGTAATTTTCTACTTTTGCATTTTAGGACAAGTATCACTATTGTACTTTTTAATCTAGTACTAAGTATTTTGGCATGTAAATGTTGAATGATAAACATTTTTTGGCAGTATTGATTTGTAAAGATTGAATCCAAAGTGACCTTCTGAAGGGAAATGGGAATTTTTCATAATTTAAAATATTGATGAAAAAATATTACAACATCATATTTAGTAGTGATAGCAATGTAGGACATGCTGAACAGGTGGGGAATGCTGTGTTAAGTGAAGAGCTGTTGATGAAAATAAGTGTGGCTGGTTTAACATGGGAATGTACTGTGTGGGTTTTATATCTGAAATGTGTAAAAACAAAAATATAAGATGTGCACGATTTTAGATCTAAAACATCTTTTTGTAGCCCATTGTTTGGACTTGTGGCATACAGTCCTATGAGGCAGATAGAGAGGGTAGGTGTGCTTTGCTTGCATCAGAGTGTCACTGTGAAGATTGCTGTGTGCTAGTGTGTGCTAGTAATTATAAAATAAATGTTGGCCCACAAAAAATAAGCATAGGATTAGTTTATGGTTAACAAATGCAGTTTTTTTCTGAAAATGACCTATGCACAATTTACCTGAGTGGTGACTGGGTGGCCCTATGCACAATTTACCTGAGTGGTGACTGGGTGGCCCTTGAGTCAGTTCGGATCCTCACCAGACTCCATTCTGTTCTCAAGGCCTTTTACATGAGCAGAACATGGCAAAAATGCGACTGCTCACTTTCATGGGGATGGCAGTGGAGAACAAAGAGATTTCCTTTGATACCATGCAACAAGAACTTCAGATTGGGGCTGATGATGTGGAAGCCTTTGTGATTGATGGTAAGGTAATTGGAATGTATATGTTGAGTTCTATGATTTCTGCTAGGAAGAGTGTGTATCTTGAACCTTATGCTAATGTGGCGTGTGATTGTATTTAGTAGATTAGCAGACAGATTTGTAATGTGGAGATTCAGTGGGTTTGGGTATCTTCTGCTCAAATCATGTAGAATAGGCAGAGTAGTGTAGTGGGTAAGAGCAGGTCTCTAAGTAACCGGAGTGCAGTTAATGTGTGACTGTGAGGAGTGAGTGAATTAATGCAGATAATGCACCGTGCCTGGCACCTAGCAGCTGATCTGCAGATTAGCTCAGGAGCAGAAATTGCAGATAGAGTGGTACAGGATACAGGACATTTTCCCAAACGTTCAAGCTTGGAAACCTGCTCAGTTTCTGATAGTCTTATAAAAAACCCAAGGCCTGTTAGGGGCTGACCAAGTGTGGGCTAGCTTGGCAGCCACAGGACAGGTACATGCCCTTCCTTGGCCATGCCACCTTACGACCCCTTCCCAGACAGGGCCCAGAGAGCTGCTTGGTAAACTGTTGGAAAAAGAATAAAGTTTATTGTGGCCATGTGGTCATACCTCAGCTGTTTCTTGTAAATTTCCTATATAATATATCATGTGAAAAATCTTTTTTCAGCGGTAAGAACTAAAATGGTCTACTGCAAAATTGATCAGACCCAGAGAAAAGTAGTTGTCAGGTAAGACATTTAATACCTTGCAGCATTTTGTAGGACAATTTGGTTCGATGTGATTATTTCACTTGCATGTTGAGAGAACTGAGGTTGGTGTTCTTTCAAGTTGACTGTAGTTAAATAGTTGCTATTTATCATAATTTTATTAAAGTTCAGACTGAATGTGATTAGCTTATTTAATGAAAGAGTCCTATTTTCCAGCACATTTCATTTAATGGCCAAGCTCTGGCTAGAATACTAATGACTTGTGTTCACTTTATAGAGCTCGTTAGACTAGAAGGTTTTGATTGATATGGTAAAGATTTTTTTTAAAACTAGCTTTAATTCTTAAATTTTTCTTTTTTAAATATGTATGTAACAGTGCTTAACTGGGCTCAAATGTGTAGTACTATAAAAATACCACAAGATAAAACATTGATACTGTTTTTAATTTTTCAATTTTTAGTCATAGCACACATCGGACATTTGGAAAACAGCAGTGGCAGCAACTGTATGACACACTTAATGCCTGGAAACAAAACTTGAACAAAGTGAAGAACAGCCTTTTGAGTCTTTCTGATACCTAAATTTTTATGCATATGATTTTGGGTTTTTTGGGGGGGGAATTTAAATCATAGTAAAATGTTACAAACTAAAACTGATGTGGTCATTCATTGTCTCGAATGTGAGTTAAAATCACAAGCTTCAGAGGGTTCAAAGCAAATTTAAAAGGTCACTCTATCTGTAAAGGATACTGAGGGAACTGATGCTTTGAGGGAAATGACAAGATTTTAAGAGGAGCTGGATACTAACAAACAACAAACCCCAAACTCAAGGCAGCTGTCTTACCTGACCTTTGCAGACCCATGCTACCTTAGCATGCAGGAGACCTGAGAAAATGGGATGTAGCAGCTGCTTCATTCTAGCAACGTCACTTCACCATGAGAAGCATTTGTCAGTGTCAGTTAAGCTGTGTGTTCCCCAACATTTCTTCTGCTTTTCTTTTTTTAGGCTGGTTGTCATTTTCAGAGCTTAGGTGCTTTTCAGTTTCAGTGACACGGCTTTGCCAGTTGTCTTCAGCTGGAGCAGCAGTCAGAATAGCAGGCTCTTTGGTCTTGACGGACTGAAAGTGGCTTTGCAGCACAGTTGGAACCAGAGGCTCTGCTTTGACCTAGGAGAGATCCGATTTGGTTTACTGTTGAGATACGAGTACAGGAGACTAAAGACTGTGTGGTCAGTCTCTGCCATGCCAACCATATGATAAAACCAGTGTCTTCCTGGTGATTTATAATAATGAGTAATTCTGGCACCAGAGAACTATACAGTGTGAACTTGTAGGCTCATATTAGCTCTTGATAACCTAGTATGTTCCAGGGGACCATAGATGTCTTCTAAAGGGTATTAAACATGCAGATAAAAATCAGTATTGTCTGCTACACCCTTCCCAAACATCTTTTGTATCCTCAGTCAAAGTGAAAACTAAAAAAATGAAACAGACATGAACTACACAGTAATTCATGCTTCCTCTAGGCTTCAGAGCACCCACACTGAAGAAACAGGAAAGAGCAGTGAGGTGCTGGGGAGCTGGCCTATTTCCATGGCCCTGCACTGAGCTCTTTTTTCAAAAATGTTTTAAGAAATGTAACTTTCATTGTAAGTTTTTTTCTGATAGTAGAAACTGGAAATTTAGAAATAGAGAAAAATAAACTACAAATCTTCAGTAATCTGCTAGCTAGACAGGCCTGTCACTTCTATTATTTGCCACTAATCCTTTCTGTTCATAGCCTATTGAGTAATTCTTTAGTGTATCTTGCCTTTACTTTGTGAGTGGTTTCCTAGGTCTTCATTCTGTTGTGAGTAGCTTCAGAATAGCCCTATGGATCTGTGATATTTGGCCAGCTACTGAATTTGTTATTCATAGCTGACCTTAGGAAAAGTAAATTTAAGGTGGATTCATGGGGAAAGGTGTTGATGTTAGAGTTATAGGTAAAATATTTTATTTGAAAAGGAATATTAAGTGGCCTTAAGATAATAACTACTATGTTAATTTTTGGTTGTGATGTAAATACATTATATTTCAGAAATAGTGAACAGTATACAAATTGCATTGAAATCACCCAGGACCAGCTGTTCCTGTGATCTTTTGAGGATTGCTTTATTAAAATCGTTTGTAGTCTTGACTGGTAAAAGTAGCCTGTTGGTAATAAAATTATCACCTGGGGTGAAATTAGGAAGTGCTGTCTGTAGATTGAATGTCTAGGGCTGCCCCTTTGGACTGCACTGCCCTCCTGTCTCCAGTCCTCCTTGAGTCCTGCCTGCTTCAACCATGGGAGCCACCTTCAGGCTCTTCACTCCTACACAGGCCTTGTGTGGGTGAAAATGTGGCACAGGGTGCATGATCTTGTCTGGCATGGTGCTGCATCCACTACCTCATCTAGCTCCCAGGACCAAAGTGGACTCTCTTTCCCACATAAAAACAATAGGGAGAAACAAACCCAAGAAAACTGGTCTGTTTGATGGTCCTGTTTGGTAACCAAAATCCATTGGCATCTTTGGTATCTAACACAAATGATCAGTTTCCAAAATCCTGATTCTTTTTGCTAAGGTCTACATGTAACCAAAGTGGCCCTAGTTAGTGTGGGCTTCCTGCAGCCTCCTGCAGTGACTAGCTCCACCTGTTGTATGTGTTAACACAGATTTTTATGTTTTTCCTCGTGTATTTTTAGATCCTCCTCCACCTAACATTTCCCTTAGCATGGCCTACTAGTCCTTTTATTTCAGCCTGGGATTGAATGTGTAAAATAAGTGGCTTAGCTTCCTCAAGGCCTTCCTCACTCCAAGATTGCAGCAAAAGAAAAAAGATTGCAGCAGACTACCAACCTAATAACTCCAAGCATGAGCTTCCTTTCAAGTTGCTTGAAAGAGGAATGCTACCTAATTAATTGCCTCATGTTAAACATGATTGGTGTAGAGTACATAAATTAATTGGAAAAAATTTTCTTTTCCTTTTTGGGCTGTAAGTCTTCATTTAGACTAGTAAGCTTTCTCTGCCAGATGGCTTTGTAAGCCAAAATGCCTGCCCTGTTTACCCCTGCAGTGCAGAAGAAGACAGTAGGTAAAAGAGTAGGGAGGTGTGGCTTTGCCCTAATAACATTTTACTAAGATATACTTTAGAATTTGTTTCATGTGACATGATAATTAAACTGAAACTGGGTAGTGGTGCCTAGCATATAATAATCAGCATTTAGAAAATGTCTATTGAGCTGGGACCATAGCTTGTTTTACCCACACCAGTACTTTTAAGAGAAAACTTCTGTATTAGGGTCTTTGAGAAAGTATGCCATTTGATCAGGAACCAAGAGATCTGGCTTACATCTACTGTAGATTATGTCTGATCAGCTCTGGAAAATCAGATTGTGTCACAACTGCAATATAGGAAAAATGGTTTTAGAGGATACTGTGGGAATATTTTTTCACAATGTTTAAAAATTCTATAAATGTAAAAATTCTTCATACTCAGTGGCAAGAAAGTACTGAGCCAATTAGCAATGGCGATGTTGCATTTTGCTTCCAGTCTGGGACGGACAGCTGTGGCCAGTCATGCACCTTGCTGGGAGGCTGTTGTGGAGCTTGGGCTGGGAGATGTGATGACGCTTCCTGCTGGTGCTTTAACTTCTGGGGGAGGGTTCCCCATCTCAGACTAAAAGTGGTTATTTCTTAACAAGAGATACTGTAGTTTCCATGCTGTATGTGCCAAAGGGAAAGCTAAGGTGCCTCTCAAGTTTACAAGGTACCTGCAGCACCCTTGTGCAGTCTGAAAAGTTATCTTTCCTAACCTTTAAGTCACCGTTCATCAGTTACACAATTATTTTTTATATCTTTTTTTTTTTTTTTTTTATGTGTAGAACTGGGGATTGAACTCAGGCCCTTGTACTTGCCAGGGAAGCACTTATTCCACTGAGCCATCTCCCAGCCCACAATTATTTTTTAAAAGACTGAATAGTACAGACTTGTTCTTGCTAAACTTCTGAAATACAAAATGTACACTTTCAGACAAATAACCTGTTTAAGCTGCTTTTTGCATGACAAATGGCCTCCTGGGCCCCATGTGATCTCTACAAATACTTTGCTTAACATACACATCTGTACTGTCTGATACAGTGGATATTCTATGCTTTTGTGCATGGTCTTCTAACTAAAATAATTTCAGGAAACTACTTCATCTCACTTTCCAAAAATTATATAAACCAGACATTAAAAACAATTAGACCTGATGAGCTTCTCTTTAAACATCAGCTCTATTAATGAGAAGTTCTAAACACTCACATGCCATGTTGCTAAATTTAGGTGACTAGAAGTACACAGCACACACGATGCCTCACACTCCTTTCCCAAACAGGCTGGCTTATATCTATTTGATTTATACGCTGTGACTTTTTCCTGCTGTTTTCTATCAACCTTAATTGTGAAAAATGGTGCTACATTGCCCTCTCGATATACTTTTGGAGATCAGCTAGGTCTTAAAGCATCCAGATGCGCACAGTTCTACACATAACTGCAGAATTAGCTCACTGAGGTCTGCTCAGCCAATATTTTTAATTGACTTACATGTTCTGTGGGAAAAGGAGAATCGCCAAATGTCTTCGCAATAGCGTTCCTCTCCTCACTGGGCGTTCTCTCGGGGCCTGGACGGCTGCTCCAGTTACTGGGAGCATCAGCAACTCTGGTGATGCAGGCAGTGTCTGATTGACAGAGGAAATGGCAATGACTGAATTCTATTCTCCAGGCCCTCTAAATTTAAGTGATGGTGTTATCTGTGCTCCAATGCTTTTGTAAGAAATAATTCCTATTTTCTTTTTTACCTTCAATTTTAAGTTTTCTCAGACTTTCCTCATATTAGGCATTTGATGTCAGAAAAAAAGGTTTTATTATTGCCTTCTGGGAAAACCTGCTGACTGCTATAATTTCACATCAAAAGGAATAAGGTGGTGTAAGTCTTCCAAAACCACACATGAAATGTTACCATTGTTACCCAGATTACTGCAATGTCCATACATGTAAACATTTATATAATAACTATTTTGTGAATTCATTAATGGAGAAAGTCTGAACAAACTAAGCAGATTTATTAACTACCTTGTAGAAACTTGCCACAGTAACTAGCTGAACAAAGTGCTGTTCAGAAGGCACTGGGCTGTAATAAATAGACAAAGACAACTTAATCACCTATACAGGTTAAAAGATGTATATTTAGTAAGTTTTATAAGGCACAACTCTAGACATGAGTCCTTTTAACACTGAAATATAACTTAGAAGGACTTTTTGAGAAAACAGTGAATGTTAGACTAGCCTATAAAATTAATAGAATTAAATTGTATTTTACTTATATTAAAAATTATTTGAGACGAAGGTATACAGTATTTTAGCATTTTCTGCTTGTTTCTACATTATTTTCATTTATTGCCAATGAACAGATTAAGTTTTTAATCCTCAAGTGCTTTAAATTTTTCTTAACCTTCCTTTTGCAAAGGAGTCTACTAAAAGCAAAGGCCCACAAAATAATTAAGATATACAATGTATTAATTATTGTAACTGTCCTACTAACCTGTTTTGAAACTGTTTCATTGCTATTTTATTATCATTAAAATGAATAAAAAATTGAAAAAGATATGTGTACAAACTTGCCACAATGAATCATGCACTAAAAGTGTATTAACAGAAAAACATTGAAGTCCCCCAGAAAGCTCCCTTGTAATGCATATTTCTTTAACAGGTCTAAATACTACTCTTAAACCCAACAAGTTTCCTGACAATCTAAAAATGTGTTTAATACCCATCAGTAACAAAGTAAATATTTTTCTCATGATTATACATATCTTGAAGTACTGCTTTTAAATCTTCAACTTAGTTTTAGGCTACCTATTGAAATTAAGTATTTTTATTAAAAATATATTGGAAAAGACAAAAGTGAGAATAGGAACTTCAATATACCTGTCACTCAACTTTCCTACCTATCGATGTTGCCATGCATATTTCATTGAGTTACTTCTATGCCTGGAGAATTTCAGAGCAAAACTTAGATATTACCTCATTTCGTGTACTCATTTAAGAATAAAATATCTCCTTTATTATCTAAGGTATAAAACATTTGAATGTATTAATATAAGTACATAATTATAAAGGCATTCATTGAAAATGCTTCAGTGGCAAACACCAGTGATATAAATTGTTGTGCTTTATTGTTGCCTATAAAACCTGAAGAGTGAACTGAATTTGTGGTGCTGCAAAAGGAACAGATAGAAGCTGAGAAAAAAGGAAACTGGGGAAAGAAAGTGACAGGAGAGAAATTAAGATGTGGTTCTGTGGGAAAAAAGTTCTTTAAGGTTGCAAGGAGTACAGAAAGAAAAGGGAGAGATATGCACATTGTCAGATATTTTACCAACTACCAAAATTCGTTAGCTCTGAGGTGAAAAAAATCAGTTACTTGTTCCTAATTTGAATTGAATAACCCATGTCTGTTTTTGTTGCCTTTTGATGACAGGAAAAAATTTCCAAATGTGATTGTTGACACTGATAATCTGGGTCCAGATTTAGGTAAAAACAAATCTGCTCCCACTTCAGTAAGACTGTCCTTCTTTTACTTACCCACACATATGCAGCACAATAGGCTGATGCAAAAAAAACTGAAACAGTCTGTCTGGAGACTATATCAAGAATAAGAAAGAGTAAAATTTTAAAGATGATAGCATAACCTCATTTTTTTACCTGGCCCATCATACCTCCTGATCTCGTCCACACCCACATTTTTACAGAAGGCCACTGCCGTGGTCCTGGTGTTCTCCCATGTACCTGCCAGTCTCTCTTTCAGCAACACAGGGGTGGTAGGAGTTGAGGTGCTCACTGTTGGTCCTGCAGTATGATTTACTTCTGACCCAGGACCAGGGTCCAGGAGATGCATGTAGGTCGGTGTTGTTTTCTCAGTTTTTTTCTCTGAAGAAGGAAGCTCAAAGGATGCCCTTCCAGTTCTGTTCACTGACTCTCCAGATGGCTTTACATGGAATGAATGTGATTTTTCCAGCTGTCCTTCTCTGTACATTTTTCCTGAAATGATGTCATGTAATGACATTGTTCTCTCAGTATTCTTTAACAATGTATGCTGTCTTTCATTAACAGCCATGAAAAGGAAGTGGCCATCTTCTGGGGCTTCAGTTTTCTGACCCCCATCTGTCTCCCTCTTGTTGCAAAACTGTCCTGTGGAAGTTTTCAAGTCTGCGTCTGGTGAAGCCTGACTCTTACCACTGTTAATTGGAGGAGGGCAAGGGGTCTCACTGTTTCCTAAGTATGCCAGGCAGTTCTGCAGCTGACTTCTCTGCATATCACTCTGATCTTCCCATAGAATTCTTTCCCCAGAGTTGGAGTTAGGTGTCACTAACATGGACCCCACACCAATATTATCTGAACTCATAAGTACTTTTGAATTCTCACCAAAAGTAGCAGGTGACATGGGGTGGCTGACAACTACGTCACAGGGAAGAGCTAGTTCAGGTTTCTCTGGCGTATCAGCCCAGACTTGCTGAAGACTTAAGGCTGGTTTAAAAGGCAATGTATGACACTCGCTGATTTTATTTAATGTCTGGGGTTGCTTTATCTTACACTGTTTATCACTTAACCTGGCACTGCTTGAGGACTGTAAACTATATTTCTTATCCTGAATAGGAGTCATCTTTGCATCCAGAGATGAATCTAAACCTGGTTTGCTCTGGTTGGTAAATACGCACTTGGTCCTTGGATGGGATCTGAGTTGCTGCTCAGATGGTATGTTTTCTGAAGCATCTTTGTTGTGATCTCTGTTGAGAGCTGTCTCACGCACAGCGCTGTCAGGTGACGGGCTCTGATCTTTGCTGTACAGGCAAACAACCGCACGATGAAGGCCTGACAATTCTACTCCTTGTAGATGCATCTTTCCTGTTTCCATTGATGTATCTTCCACTAAAAATGGGTTAGTTGGTGATTTAAATTCTGTGTGTTCACTGTCTTTTTCCAAGTCCAGCTTGTCTTTTATTTCCATAGCAGCAGGTTTTCTGTGGTCGGTACCATTCCCAGTTTGTTGGGTGATCACATGTTTCCCTACACAGGGTTTGCTTGGAGAGATTCCATGGTGGTCTTTATCCTGAGATACAGTTGTATCAGTTTCACTGTTGAAGCTTTTCTCAAAAAGCTGTACATCTATCAAAAGAACACAGTAAAATATTACATGCTAAAGCTTTATTTTATAGAACACACACATATCACCTATTCTGTAAAAACAAATACATCTACTTTATTAACAAATAATTCACAGAAATAACATCAACTTTACCTAAATACTGAGTTCCCTATATAACAAGCATATATTTAGATGCTAAATATTCAGCTCTATCCCATTAAGTTTTTATTTCATAATAGCAAAACTGTTTTGGGTTTAAGAAGAGAAAGCACATTGGAGTATTATAAAATAGCTTTTATTTCTCTAGTTGGCATTTCCTTTTAGATACAGTACTGATAAAAAGTTATTCTAGCAGATTACAGTCTACATCCAGTAATACTCAGAAGTTAACTTTCAAGTTGAACAATGATCACTTTTTATTCAGAACTGTAAATATTTAAAAATACATACTAAACATTTTCAAGTTCTAGAATAGTTATGGGCAAGATATTGATTTTATCCACCTATGTTCTAGCAATACCAACTCTTTTAAGTACAGTTAATCTAGTAGTGAGACCCTGAACACCCTGTAGACCCTTCCCTAAAAATAAAAAATAAAAACAAAAAATCTCTGGGACAAATGTTGGGACTCAAGCGGGTTTGGGGCCAGTCATTCTCTCTGCAACATCTCCACCAAGTGGCTGCTTCAGCCTCGGTTTGAACAACTTCACTCTGTACCATCTTCAGCAATTCTCCAAGTCAGTCAGCTTAGTGGTTCCAGAGGCTCCTTCCTGGGTGAATAAAGGGCTCTCTCTGATCATCAGAAAGCCTCTGGTGAACCAGAATTCAAAGAGCCCAGGAATAAGAGACAAGAAGGGTAAGCAGAAAGGTTGCCTTTCCCCAAAATAATGTTTGTAAATATT
Source organism: Ctenomys sociabilis (assembly GCA_004027165.1). Taxonomy (NCBI): domain Eukaryota; kingdom Metazoa; phylum Chordata; class Mammalia; order Rodentia; family Ctenomyidae; genus Ctenomys; species Ctenomys sociabilis. The sequence goes on along the minus strand of PVKA01001151.1, from coordinate 92,187 downwards.
AACTGTTAAAGATTAACTTGAGGTGGGCCAGGGAGATGGCTCAGTAGAATAAGTGCTTGCCTGGCAAGTGCAAGGGCCTGAGTTCAATCTGTGGTTCTGCCAAAAATAAAGATCTCAAACAAAGATTAACTTGAGGGATGTGTGTTCTACTGTCAGGTCCAAGTGGAAAGGTGTTTCTGGCTATGTACAAGGCCCTCAGTGAAGACTACAGCTGACAGTCCCCCAAATCCTGGAAAGGGCCTAGTGTGGTGCTTGGGTAGACCCTTTTGGTCAGAGAAAAGCTCTGTACAACTCAGAAAATAACTGAGGTTACCTTCTAGGATATCTTCTGTAAGCAGGCTTTCTTTCTTTCCCTCCTTTTCTCTGTAGTCAGTATGGGAACAGAAACCCTTACTGTTTTCTTCCCTTCCTTCTCCAGAATCACATTTCTGTATGATGGCCTTTCTTGAATTTTCAGCTATTTCATCATTTTCATTATTTATTTCTGGAACATTCTGGGGTGAAATGGAAGAGATTTCTTTAATGTTAAAAAGATTCTTAAAAAACATAAAACATTTAAGCAAACTCTGTATTCCCATTCAGTCATTCAGCAGTTTGAAAACTGAGTGACTCAAGTTCACTTTATATACCCCATCATAAGGAAGCAAAATGGACACCTATGTTTTCTAACTTTCGGGGCTGGGGACTAACTTTCTAACATGCATATCACATTATTAGACCACACATGAAAGAGCAGAACAGCTGCCCCCTTCAACAAGCAGGCAAATGAGTTTTGGTGATATTTTCACATGTCTGAAGCAGTGGTCAGCTCCACATCCTTTCACCCCCTGTACCCCAAGTTCCAGTCACTATGAGGCACTGAGAGTAGCTTGGGGGTCCCACAGGAGCACAGTTCAGTCCTCTGGAGTGTGCAGACCAGAACACAGGTAAGAGAAGCAATGGTCAAGTGTACTCAATAGAAAGCCCTGCTTGGGTATGGAAGAATCTCCCTACAGTCTTGCCTGCAGCACTAACAGGCTCTTCAGAGAAGGCAGAGCTAAATAGCAACAGAGAGCCCCAGGTGTTGTACAGCAAGAGCAAACTACTGATGTCTGAGAGAAGAATAGTGGTCATTTGTTCATAGAATTAGGTGTGATCCATGTGGCTGCAATTTAGGTGCAGGGAGGGGATGGGAGGGAAGAGGAAGATAGAGGTGCCTGGGCCCAGGTCACAGGGGCCTTATGGCTACCTATAGTTTAGCACAAGAATACAATTAATTTGAAAGTCAATCTGAAAGTCAATTAACAGTAACTGGAGTTTTTAAAATGTGACCATCTCAGTAGATACAGAAAAGCATTTGACAAAAATTAACACCTATTTGTGATAAAACTCAGCATTCCAGGAATAAAAGGAAACTTTTTTTTTTCAATGTCCAATTTTTACTAAGATAAACAGTATATGTCATAATCAAGTCTTCACCATATCCAGTCATCAAACACAACATTTATGAATTTGTTTTTTCTCCACAAATGTTTTCCCCCATGACAGTTAAGCTTGATTGTCACCTTGGCTGGATGGAGACCCCTGAAGAGGAGACTGGCTATTAGATTGGTCCACTGATGTCCATAATGGAATCCGCTGCCCTGGGCTGCTCCCCGTGTTCTGCCTCCCCCAAACCCTTCTGCCAAAATCCTGCTGCTTGGAGGCAGCCCAATACAGCACGAGCCCAAGAGCCACATGGGATTATACAGTAGGCAAGTGTACTGTCAGGCTTTTGTGCTCTGCCTAATTGCTATGAGAATCAATCAGTTCTGTTCCTAGCAGATCATTTGTTCTCCTGAACGCATGCAAGGACAATATGCCATTGATGAAGATGGAGATATTTTATCATGAGGAACTGGGAAATACATATTTTTCTGGCCATATTGATGCTCTTGTTTTTGGCTGGATGTCTCAAGGAATAGCTAGCTCTTGTAGTGAGTGGACGTTGTTAAAAGCTGCACCTGCGTTGCACACAGGTGTGCCATTCACATTCCCAGCAGGCAAGTACGCAACATCACACTCAGTGACAACTGGTACTTTCAATCTTCCTAATGTTATGCTGTGAAGTAGTTTAAAGTTATATCTTGAATGCATCCCTGATGACCAATATTCAATTATTTACCCAACCTTGTTAATTTGAGCAACAGATTTGATGATAAAAATAGATAATATAACCATTATTAATAGTTATTCCTGTTTTGAAAATCTGTAACATATGCATTGTATATTATCCTGTTCCTGTATTTTTTCTACTTGTTTTTTACTCTTTAAAATAAAATAAAATAATTTTTTTTAAATGTACAAATTTCTAAAAAAATCTCAAAACTATTTGAACCAAAACACTTTAAAAAGGAAACTTTCTTAACAAGAGAAGAACTATAAAAAACCAGCAGATAACAAGTGAGAAGTGAGGCAAGCCCCACCACAACTGTATTCACTATCTTTCTGGAGGACATTAGCTCATGCAGTTGAGATAGAAACAAAATGCATATATTTACATAGATATTTAGAAATCCATCCATATACAGCATAGCAGCATTGTAGCAGGACTGTCTTATGACATTTTTTTGGTCTTATTTTTCATTTACTACCCTTCAAAAAAGGGTAGTATAGTAATAGCTGGTATGTCATGACAAGAAGTACATATTTAGAAGACCAGAATGGCAGGCATTTGGAGTGTGTCCCTTCTATTACACTTAGCTAAATTCAGTGTAGTTGCTTGGTTCACAGGTGTCAGCACATATAGTTACTCAGGGTGTGAATCCTACCACTTAACTGCAAGTTTCAAAAATCTCCTGATGTTTCTCAGGATCATTGTCTTACCCATCTAGTGTGTTTGCCTCTGTCATGTTTCTCAGTTTTTCCTTGCCCTCTCCTCATTTTCCAATCCTCAAGTTGTCACTTTCCTTTTAATTGTGTTATACATTTCTATTTGCAATTCTTCTTTTGAGTTATACCTGGGAGACTATATGATATTTGCACATGTGGGTCTGGTTTATCTTGCTTGTAAGTATGTCTTCAAATGGCATCCACTTAAATATGAAGTCTTCAGAGTTTATCATTCTTTACAGCTGAGTAACACTCCAATGTATAAAAATACCACACTTTTTTCAGGCATTCCTCATATGACAGGCATCTTGGTTATTTCCAAGATTTGGCTATCACAAATTGTGCTGCTATAAACATAGGTACACATATATCTCTATGATATGATGTTTTCAGTTCCTCCAGGAAAATTCCCAGTAGGGGTATAGCTGGCTTGAATGGGATTTCCAGTCCTAGTTTCTTAAGGAGTCTCCACACTGATTTCCATAATGGTTGCACCAGTCTACATTCCCACCAGCAGTGGAGAAGGGTTCCCTTTTCCTCACAACCTCTCTAATGTTTGTGGTTAGTTGATTTTATGATAGCCATTCTTTCTGGGGTGAGATGGTATCTCAGTGTTGTTTTAATTTGCATTTCACAGATGACTAGTGATGTGCAGCATTTTTTCATATATTTATTCGCTTCTTTAATTTTGTCCTCTGAGAAGTGTGTGTTCATCTTGGATGCCCATTTCTGGATTGGGTCTTTAAATTTAGGGGCCCTAGGGAGATGGTTCAGTGTAATAAGCACTTCCCTGGCAAGCACAAGGGTCTGAGTTCGAACTCTGGTTCCACACAAAAAATAAAAAAATAAATAAAAAATAAATTTTAGGGGCCCTGATACTTTTTAGTTCTTTATAAATTCTAGAGAGCAGACCTTTGTCTGAGTGCTTATGAGTTAAGGTTTTTTCAAAATTTGTGGGCTGTCTTTTCACTTTGCTGACAATTTCTTTTGACGTGCAAAAACTTCTCAATAACAGGTGGTCCTAATTGTTAATTCTTTCAAGTGTTTCCTGTGCGAATACATGTTTGTTCATGAACTCTTTGTGTACCCCTTTGTCTTCAAGAGCTTCTCCTACTTTGTCTTCCAGGAGATTAAGTGTCTCTGTTTTAATGTTAAGATCTTTAATGCATTTTGGCTTTAGCTTAGTGCACGGTAATATACCTGGGTCAAGTTTTAGTTTTCGACATGTGGAGAGCCAATTTTTCCAGCACCATTTGTTAAAGAGGCTATCTTTCTTCCATTAAGTGTGTTTGGCCCCTTTGTCGAAGATCGAGGCTTGAGTGTGTTCATAAAGGTCTGTGTGTCTTCTAGTTTATTCCATTGGTCCTCACATCTGTTTTGTTGCCAATACCATGCTGATTTTATCACAGTAGCTTTGTAGTATAATTTCAAGTCAGGAATTGTAATGCCTCCTGACTTGTGTTTGTTGGCCAGGATTGCCTATTATATGAAGCAGCTACCTAACAATTTTTACAATGAAGTGAATGTGTAAAAATTAATTTTACTTCTATCTAGGACCAATTAACATTTCAAAACAATGAAATTTAAAACACAACTCACAAAAGTGGGTTTGTGGTAGGGGCATGTTAGTATACACTAGGCCTGACAATCCCTGGCACCAAGCAAAACAAAGTGAATGGTATACGAGGGTCCCCAACACTACACAGAAATAAACTTAACCAAGCACTTGCAGGACCTATACAGTGAGAACTACAAAGCAATTCTGAGGTATTCTAAAAATATCCCTCCAAACTGAAACCTATATTATGTTCATAGTCGCACAGAATATTGCTAAAGTATCAGTTCTTCACAAATTAATCTATAGACAACAGCACAATCAAAACCCCACAGACTATTTTTAAGAAATGACAAAATGATTCTAAGTCCTTTATATAGAAATATAAAGGATCCAGAAGGGAAAAATAATTTTAAAAGAGAACAACTTATGTCGACATTTCAAAACTTCTTAAAAAGCTAGCTGAGCTTGGTGACACATCCTGTAATCCCAGTATTTGGGAGGCCGAGACAAGACGATTGCTGAGTTCAAGGGCAGCCTGAACTGCATAGTGACCCTGTCTCAAAAAAAAAAAAAAAAAAAAAAAATTAACATTACTAAAGTCAATGTGATATTGGCTCAAATACAGACACATAATCAATAGAACATAATAAGGAGTCCAGAAATATGCTCAACTAATTTTCTAAGAAAATATGAAGGCATAACAGAAGAATAGTCTTTATAACAAATGTGTCCTAGGACAAATGAAAATCCATTCCCAGAAAAGACTCTTGATCCTATGCCATACAACACACAAAAGTTAACTCAAGGGCTGGCGAGATAGCTCAGGAGAATAAGAGCCTGCTTTGGCAAGGACAGGGAACAGGGTTTGCTCCTGGTTCTGCATGCCACACTGACCCTGCCCCTGGGGTGCACCGAGCAGGTGAATTAGTCTGTGCATGGTGGCAAAGGCCTGTAATCCCAGCAGTGGGGAGGCTGAAAACAGAAGGATCACTACAAGTCTGAGCTGTGTAGCGAGAATTTGTATCAAATACATAAAACTCAAATGTTATAAGCTACATGCTTACCCTCAGTTTTTGAAGTTGAGAAACTTAAAGTGTGAAACAGATTGAAAATTATTAGTGTTGCCTGTGGTGGATTAACTCAAAGTCACCTGTAACACGCAGCCAACCTGCCTCAGCGTGGCTCAGGTGTGCAGGGCCCACCTGGGGACTGCTGCCGACAGCACGAGAAAAGAAACTTGGGGGAAGATGGTGTGCTGTTGGCTCTCCTGGAGTCAGCTTTCCTAGTGCGAGCAAGAGAAGGAGCCTGGGACCTTGCTGTGGCTGAGGACGGCTGCAGTTCTCTCCTAGGGAGCTCAGGCCTTACTTTCAGCAATGCTCCCTGGCTCCAGTGCAGCTCCCTCAGCTGCTGGCATAGATCTTTCCTCCACTGGTGCAGACTGTATGGCTTCCAGCCCTGATTTTTGGCCTCCCCAGCGCAGATCACTGATATAGACTTGCCTGGGACACTGCTGTGGGCTCTAGGTCTCCAGCTGGACTTGTGTAGGACACTGCCTGGGGTCCAGGCCCTCAGCTGGACTCTTTGGGCCTCCAGTGTGTGGAGAGATTTCCATTAACTCTTTGGGTGAATATTATAAAATAATCATATAAATTATGCATCATGTTAAAAATTTTTTCCTTTCTAAACCCTGACTACCGCAATCTTCTAACTTCAGCCTGTTCTTCCCAACAATCTTGAATTTTACCTGAAATATCTTATCTTCCTCAAGCTTTTTCTGACCACATAGTTTGTTGTTGTCCTTATAACTGATTTCCTTTCAGTTATAAAAATTCATCTTTAATCACATTACTTTCTCTATTAAGTTCTTCAACCTATTATAACATTTAACCAAAATAAGAAAATATGTAAATACATTTTGTCTGAAAATGGTAATACAGGTTTTGGGAAATAGTAAAAATCTCCTCCCTAACCTCTCTCTGAAGATGAAATTTGCAGTTCTAAGTGCATGATATGCATTCCAAGGTAGACAATCTGTAGGAATCATAAATTCAAGAGTTCTCAAATTAAGCTAATTATCTGCAGCCATCAAATCTGCTTTGCCTCTTAACATTCATCACATCAGTTAGTGGCATTCTCCTTCTAGGAGCCACACTAATCTCAGGCATCTCTGACTCCCCTTGCCTTCCTGTACTGGTTGTATATAAGCTGTCACCAACCTGCCAGGTCCCCTCCCAGATGCTGCTTGCATCCAGCCCTCCCCTCTCCCCACTCCTGTCCTAGTTCACATTCTCACCCACAGTGGCTAGATCACCACAATATTCTCAAAGGTCTCTTTTCATAAACCCATCCTTCACTCTGTCACAGAAGTTATTTTTTAAAAAACATTGAACCAGCCTACTTCCCTTCACTGCTTTTAAATTCTCAGTGCCTTCTCAATGTTTACAAAATGCAACCCCCTTTGTAGGAGACACTTCAAAATTTCAGCCTAATCTTCCAGGATCACATTCCACCTATTCTATTGTTCATTTAGTTATCACCTTGTAAATGCAGTTTCAGGCCTCCACAGCATATCCCATTAAAATCACAACCACACAAAATAAAACCAAAGAACCAGAATGCCATCTGGATGGAATGGCTTCGGGAAGAGGACCTCTGGTTTGGTGAAATTGTTCCTTCTTTCAGACCAAACATGTCACATTTTGTCCTAAAACTCTCTAAATTCTCTCTAGCTAAATGGCATTATTTCATACTTTCATAGTACTTTGTCAGTAATATTAAAAAGCATGCCACACTGCCATGGTTAATTCTGTACTTATGTCTTCCTTAAGAGTGTGAATTCTGGGGGCCTGCCTGGTCAATGCAAGGACCTGGGTTCAATCCCCAGTACCACACGCAGTGCCAGCCCTAAACTGAGCCTGCCACTGAAACCAGGCATAGTGGCGAATCATCCTAGCACTGGGAAAACTGAGACAGGAGAATCACTATGAGTCTGAGATGTGTAGTGAGACCCTGTAACAATTTTTTTTTTTTTTTTTTTGCAGTACTGGGGATTGAACATAGGACCTTGCACTTGCCAGACAAGTGCTTATTCGACTGAGCTATCTCCCTGGCCCCCTGTAACAAATATTAAAAAAGCAAAACATAGTGTAAAGTCTGGTTATCTGTGCATTTTAGTGTCTTTGAAAATCTAGTGTGTAGGTTTGTGCCTGACACACATGTGCTCAATAAGTGTTATGAGGTAAATTTGTTTTATGACTCCCTTTCCAAGTTTCTGAACATCACTCACTGTCTTTGTAGTTGTTGATAAATATCCAATGATTATATAACTAATCAAAATACAAAGGTATAAGTAACTCTAAGAAACTCAATGGATTTTAAGTACACTATCTGATAATACTCACTAAGTTGGGGCCAGGGAGTGACTCAGTGGAATAAGTGCTTCCCTGGCAAATGCAAGGGCCTGAGTTCAGTCCCCGGTTCCACCACAAAAAAAAAAAAAAAAAAAAAAAAAAAAAAAAAAAAAAAAAAAAAAAAAAAAAAAAAAAAAAAAAAAAAAAAAGCACACTAAGTTTTATTACCATAGTATGCTCAATAACTATATGATTACTATATTGCCATTCACTCAGAAATGGTGAAAAAAGAGACAGAAACAGAACTAAAGGCATGCTGATCTGATTTCCCACTGAAGAAAACACTGACAGGCCCAAAGCAGCTTTTCTTACTGAACCACTTTGCATACAGTACTGAAACATTATGCAAGCAAAATGCCTCAGATGAGATTCTAGCCTAGCCATGCTCCAGAGCTGCCTGTTTCCTTAATTCAGCAAGTTGTGTTCTTAGGAGAAGGCTGCTACTATCATCTCCACAGAGAACTTGGACATCTGAGTTTCTTTGTTTAACTGATCATGTGTGTGCATGTGTGTGTGTGTGTATGACATTTGGCATATTGAATTTATATCATATCTCCTGTTCACTTTATAGTCCTGACCCTGAGAAGAACCAGGAAGGATTGGGGTGTAATATATGTTACCTGACGTTACTATGCTTGTTGCTTACTGATAAATACCCATAGTGATTAAGCAGCATATTTTAGCATTCTGATATAATTAAATACAAAGTATTCTTCTTATATTTGAGTGAAGCATATCACTCAAAAATGAAGACTCATCTTTTCTGAATTGTAAATTCAGAGATCTATGTTTAAATCCATATATTGTAATGACATGATACATGGTTTTATTAGCACAATAGTCTAAAATATAATCACATATTTCTACAATACTTTTTCATAAGTCATGACTTTCTATTATTGTTGAGCTTATAGGATTCAATGAAAACTGATATTCTATTGATCAGAATAATCAATTTTGTAGTCTACGAATCTTTCAAGGGCACTTTTATATTTCACAACTCAAGTTAACATCACATTATACCATATTTTATTTACATAACTGAAATTAGCATTTATTATAAAATGAACATGTGTAGTTTAAGGAAATAGCTATGTTTACAGCATACTGACTCATGATAAAATGCTAATACAAGAGAACCCATCTGCTGCATATGTATTCTAAATACAGCTCTTATACAACTCGAGAAGACTTCTGAGAAAAGCAAAAGTGATCAGCAGGACATATGTATCCTTTGTTAATCACTTACTAAAATACAGTGCAGTAGTTTTATGAAAAAGTAAATTAGTTCTTCTTTGTCACATAAGGAGGTCATCCAACATACCTTCATACATGCATGCATGCATAAATGTACAAACATGTATATATATATATGTGTCTCCCAGCATGAATGCATTACAAAAAAATTTTATTTAATACACCTTTAAAGAGGATTCACTGTTTTTAAAACAAGTGCGAGAACAAAATCTGCCTGACTTTATTTTGTATTATTTCTGCAATATTTTCTTAGTATTTAATAGTTATTTTAAATGTCTACAACCACTTAAGGCATTTTAATATTTTACAGTTTAATAAACCTATATGTCTCTCCCAAGTTCCTAGGGCTTTCTCATGCTCATTTTGAAGATTAAGGAACTTTTCTTCATTTTCTTTTACCTTCTCCCTTTGCAGCTCATTATCTCTTTCAAGGGCCTGCAATAAAATTAATTATCCAAAAAATAATCAATACCACATTAATGAATTTTGATGTGTTTTATGTTTCTTGGACCTTTGCTTTGAACATGCTGAAAGTGCCATCCAGATCAGTGATAATGTGCCATCTCAACAATAATTTTCATAAATTAACAGAAAGGTGCTTATAGTTTAGGCAACAGGGAATAGGGGGAGGCTATGATAAAGAAATGGCTATAAAAGGGCATAAAAACATTGCCATTATTCAGTTTCACTGCATAAGTTTTAATGTACTGAAAAAGTAATATAAAGTGCAGCACTGAAAAGTATGAAATGTAGCATAATCCAGCCTAACTGTACTGCAAATTTTTAACTAGCACAACACATTTCCTATATCTATTTTTAAAATGAACCGGTTAGAAAAATCTATAAATACAATTTCCACTTCAAATTAACATATTTTAGCATAACTTAAAAATTTATACTCTTAATTTACTTCATTGAACTAATGTAACAGAATCACTAGTACACAAAACCTTTAAGAAGGAAAAATACTACCAAGTATTTTATAAGACTAGGGATTTAGAGTTACTGAATCTGGGTCACCAGTATTATTAGGTTTCTTCAATCTCTGTTTATAAGAAATTATCTGCAAAAAAGTAAACAGTAGTATCTTTATTTCCACATCTCTAATACATGTGGCCTTTTTTCTTATTTTCCTAGAACCTTCATAATGAACTACATCTCCAGATCTTCTTTGTTTCTGAGACAAGATCTCTTTGCTAAGTTGTCTAGGTTGGGCTCAAACTTGTGATGCTCCTGCCTCAGCCTCTTAGGGTGTGCAGATATAGGTATACAGCATCACTCCCAGCACATATGGGGCATTTTAAAGTTCATTTGCTTATCATTACTAAAGCTATGAACATTCAGGGTAAAAGTTTCAAGCCACACAAAAAGATATAAAGAGAAAACACAAAATTATCTTTAATCATTTCTCTTCTCCAACCATTGTGTTTATAGTTTCTTCTCTAGGTTGGAGCATGTACCTGTATGTATACCAGGGTATAAAAGACGTATTTGCTTATCTGCTTTTGGTACTGGGAATCAAACACAGCACCTCATGCTTGCCAGGCAGGCCCTTGCTGCTGAGCTACATCCTCAGCAATTCATGGTTTAAAATTAATTTTATTGAGAAACAAATAGCAATGAGACAGTTTCAAAATAGGTTAGTAAGATAATTACATTAAATATATTGCATATTGTTTCTCCATAGTAGTTATTCATAGTACAAGATGCAGACATGATATCCTGTCCAAACACTATTACCACAAATCTTTCTTTTCATTGAATTAAGAGAAAGCAGCTGTGTATCCATCCTATTTTGTATATACAGATACAAAATGGTCCTTCATTTATATCCCCCTTTTTTGTTTAGTTTTGTGAGAGATGGGTATTCCACTGCCATTTACATACTGTAGGTGTGTGAATTGAGCAAAATAATCCAATATAGTCCAGAGTCACCTAGAGAGAAAATATTCTCTCAGGCTTTCACAGAGAGCAAATTGCTCAAGCAATGGCCATGACTCATCTACATGGCTGACCCTGACAAAGGATCTACAAACTGTGGTACAGGGTTTCAGGGTAAATCCTGAGGGGATCTGACTGACCTTGTCAGACACAAAAGTTACATTTCTTGTTATATAGGCCTTGCTTATCTTGGTCTTAACAATCCAGCAGAAAAGTATAAAAATGAGGTATAAAAGTAAAGCCATATTAATATGCTGAGCTGTAAAAGGCTCAAGTCAACAACTTCTGACATTGTGAGTCCTGCGGATAACCCACTACTATTATGGACTACTAGCAACTGATGATTTTAAACTCCAGTGAGACCACATCTCATCTCATTGTTCTGTAAGCCACTTAAAAAATATGTTCTCTATTATGTATGTGTGTGTCCATCTTATTTCAAAAGCTTCACAATATTCAGTTTAAGGAATTCTCAATTACATCTAGAATATCAATATGCAAATACATTGTGATGCAAAGCAATGGCAACTTCCCTAATTAAAAAAAATTCACAGCCTGTGGCAGGAAGCTCTTCCCTTACCTCATCAGAGGGTTGCACTCTTGGGAGTCCCTCACTGAAGCCTATTCCAACCTCTTTAGGGTGATGGCAATGTTTCTAAACAAGACATTGTTCCTTAGTTTACAGTTACATATAATCCTAGGATGATTTCTGAATACCCACAATGGTGTATAATTAATAGATGCTTCATACTTTTAAATACAGTATCTATTTACATTGACAACATACTATGCTCTATGAAGACAAAGTTTAGGGAAGAGAGAACATAGCAACACAGCACAGGCTCTACTCCATAGTACTGCTTAGAGGGGTGAAAATGGGATCTGACCTCAAGCCCAGGGTGATCCTCCTGAGCCACCCTCAATCCACTGCTCTCAGTGTGCATCACCTATCCGTATCACCTACATTAGGTTAAAGAGGCCAGGGACACTTGGTGCAGGGCGGGAAAGACACTGGGGTTGTAGTGGGCCTTCTCCTGTCCCAAGTTGTTCCCTGGATCCTACATTATCTTCTTTCTTGGTTTACTCCCTGTCTTAGTTACTCTTCTTACTGCTGGGACAAAATACTCAATGCTCAAAATTAAGGAACAAAAGGTTTATTTAGCTCACAGTTCATGGAGGTTTCAGTCCTTCATCAGCTGGCTCCAAGATGGTGTGGCATGGAGAAGGGCAACAGTTTAAGGCTGCAGAAGACAGCAAAAGCAGCAAGAGCACAAAGGGGGCAGGCAAGCCTCTCTTCCTCCTTCATATTGAATGCCCTACCTGCCCAAACCATCTCCCTGCCCTCCTCTTGCATAGGCTGAGGATATTTACAAAGTGAGGACCCTGGCTCCCTACTGAGTCAGTTAAAGTTTAGAACTTTTTTTTTTGTTGTTGTTCAGGGTCTCACTACACAGCCCTGATTCATAGCAATGCTCCTGATTTCTGCCTCGTGGGGATCGATCCCTGGCCCCTGCACTTACCTAAGCAAGTGCTTAGTTTGCTGATCTATAGTGCTGGCCCTAAATTCTAAATTTCTTAAGTTGATACTGTTATCCACCATTACACTCCCCTTTCCTGGTAGGTCTGACTCCTGACCCACATCCCCAGGCAGACTCTAGTTTTTCCTTCCCAGTATTGCAAATGAGAAGTCTGACCACAATGTGTTACTGTCTCATTCCTATTTATGAGATATACTTATTTCTGCAGAGCTGTAGAATCATCTCTTTAATGTGTAGCACACAATTTCATACAATATACACTGGTACTGGACAAGAGAAACTCCTATCTTCCAGTCCTAGAAAGGCTTTTTTGTGTTTTCTTAACTTGCCTCCCTCTTTCCTCTTCTGTCTCAAAAGCTCACCAGGCCCTGGACCAACCTCCTTGTGTTCTCCCATTTGCTGCATTCTTGCCTTTTGGTTCTTTTTTTTTTTTTAAATTATCTATTTATTTTTCAAATTGAAGAACAAATAGCAATGGGACAGTTTCAAGACAAACTAACAGGACAGATTCAATAAATTAATACTTGGAAACTGTTTTTATAATGTTTTGGTATTGTCCAAGGTGCATACATGATATTATACTTCAATACATTATTATATCAGATGTCTCTGATCAGTGAATTAAGAGTGTAGCTATATACTTCTTTTATTTTTTATAGCTGAATTATATCCCAGATTCAATAATACTTTCTACCTTGTTATCTTCCTAATGGATATCCATACTGCTACAAGCCGACATAATATCTTGTCCAACTACTATTAATGCAAATCTTGCTTCTCATAGAATTATGCAGAACCATAGCATATTTATCCTAACTGTACTGTTTATACACACACATCATGATTCTTCCTTTGTATACCCCTTTTGTTTTTTGTCTAAACCTGACAAAGATGAGCACTCCACTGTCATTAAACCAATTTAGGTGCCTGAACTTGGCGACATAATCCAACACAGTCTAGCATTCCACAATAATAGTGAGTTACCCAAAGAAGTTGTTGACTGTAGCCATTTACAGCTCAACTTATTATTATGGCCCCATGTTATATGCCTCATTTTTATACTTTTCTGCTGGATGGTTAAGACCAAGATAGATCAAGACCTATATACCAAAAGATGTAGCTTTTGTTTTGGTTGAGGTCAGAAGTCCCCTCAGGGTTTATCTTGTAATCCTGTACCTTATTCTGTAGATCCTTTGTCTGTGTCATCCAAGGGGATGAGTCACGGCCAATGCTTGACCAGTTTGCTCTCTGTGAGAGCCTGAGAGAAAGTTTTCTCTCCATGTGACTCTCCCCAGGCACACTATAGATCATCAATCTCTTTGCTCTGAGGCTCCATAATCTCCTTGTTCAGAAAATTTGGGGCATAACTGAGTATCATGATGCTACAGTACCAGTTCTCCTATGTCCTGAGTCTTTGTGACCTTGAAAGGCTAGGGCCAAAATGTTGGCTGATCTTGCAGCTCTTCGATTTCTCCAATTTTGATCTGTGAACTTAGGTTGTTAACCATACAGAAGAAAAGCTGATTAATATCAGGCAGCATATGCTGTTAAGTTTGCCCTAACTATCTGACTCAATTCCTTTTAGTTGTTGTTGTATATTTCTATTTGTATTTCTTCTTTTGACTTCTTATACTAGGGAGACTATACAATATTTGTACCTGTGTGTCCGGTGCATTTCACGAGTATATGTTCAAGTGGCATCCACTTCAATATAAATGCTTCAAGTTTATCATTCTTTAAAGCTGAGTAATACTCCATTATATAGAAATACCACATCTTTTGCAACCATCCCTCATGTGATGGACATTTTGGTTGTTTCCAAGATTTTGCTATCACAAATTGTGCTGCTATAAACATAGGTAAACATATATCACTATGATATAATGTTTTCAGTTACTTGTGAAAATGCCCAGGAGGGCAATAGCCGGCTTGAATGGGATTTCCAGTCCTACTATTGAGGAGTCTCCACACTGCTCTCCACAATGGTTGCACCAGTCTACATTCCCACTAGCAGTGGAGAAGTGTTCCCTTTTCCCTACATCCTCTCCAACATTTGTTGTTGGTTGATTTCTTCATGATACCCATTCTTTCTGGAGTGAGATGGTAACTCAGTGTTGTTTTTATTTGCATTTCATGGATGGCTAGCGATGTGGAGCATGTTTTCATATATTTATTCGCTTCTTTAATTTCCTCCTCTGAGAAGTGTGTATTCATCTCAGATGCCCATGTCTGAATTGGGTATTTAAATTTGAGGGCCCTGTTATATCTTAGTTCTTTATATATTCTAGACAGTAGTCCTCTGATTGCTTATTAGTTAGGATTTTTTCAAAATTTGTGGGTTGTCTTTTCACTCTGTTGACAATTTCTTTTGACATGCAGAAGCTCCTTAAGAGTTGATCCCAGTTATTGATTCTTTCAAATGCTTCCCGTGCAAATATATGTTTGTTTATGAACTGTTTACCTACTCCTATGTCTTCAAGAGTTCCTCCTACTTTCTGTTCCAGGAGATTGAGTGTTTCTGTTTTAATGTTTAGATCTTTAATCCATTTTGACTTTAATTTAGTGCATGGTGATAGAGCTGGGTCAAGTTTTAGTTTTTGGCATGTAGAAAGACATGTTTTCCAGCACCATTTGTTAAAGAGGCTATCTTTCTTCCAGTGAGCTTGTGTAGCCCCTTTGTCGAAGATAAGATGGCTGAGTGTTTTCGTAGATGCCTCTGCATCTTCTAATCTGTTCCACTGATCCTCAGGTCTATTTTGTTGCCAATACCATGTTGATTTTATTACAGTGGCTTTGTAGTATAATTTCAAGTCAGGAATTGTGATACCTCCTGCCTTATTGGCCAAGATTGCCTTTGCTATTCTAGGTCGCTTGTGGCTCCAAATAAATTTTAGGATTGATTTCTCTAGGTCTGGGAGGTATGTTGGTGGAAGTTTGATAGGGATTGCATTAAATCTGTACATCAATTTTGGGAGTATGGCCCTCTTCACGATGTTGGTTCTTCCTATCCAGGAGCAGGGAATATCTTTCCATTTTCTGAAATCATCTATAATCTCTTTTCTTAGCGTGTTGTAATTTTCCGTGAAAAGATCTTTGACTTCCTTGGTTAAGTGAATTCGAAGGTATTTCATTTTCTGCGGTGCTATTGTAAAAGGTATTATTTCTATTGTTTCCCTTTCAGTGTGGTTGTTATCTGTGTAGAGGAATTCTATTGACTTTTGAGTATTGACTTTGTATCCTGCTATGTTACTGAATTTCCGTATCAGTTCTAGTATCCTGGCCTGGATCTAGCTGTTGTGTCCAGATCCTTTTTGCTGCAGCTCTTGTGATTCTCCTGTGCTGGCTACCTGATCAGGCAAGCATGAACCGGGATGCAGAGCCAGTAGTGAATTTTTGGGGTCTTCCAAGTAAAGTATCATGTCATCTGCAAATCGTGATAATTTAACTTCTTCTTTAACTATTCTTATTCTTATTCCTTTTATTTCTTCCTCTTTTCTAATGGCTGTTGCTAATGATTCCAAAACTATATTCAATAGGAGGGCTGATAGAGGACATCCTTGTCTTCTATCTGAATTAAGAGTAAAAGATTTCAGTTTTTCCCCATTTAGGATTATATTAGCTTTTGGGTTGTCATAGATGGCTTTTATCAAGTTAAGGTAGAGTCCATCTATTCCAATTTTCTGTAGGGTTTTGAACAAGAATGAGTGCTGGACTTTGTCAAAACCTTTCTCTGCATCAATTGAGATGATCCTGTGGTTTTTAGATTTCAGTCTACTAATATTGTATATGACATTTATAGATTTTTGGATATTGAACCATCCTTGCATTCCTGGGATGAATCCTACCTGGTCATGGTGTATGATCTTCTTGATGATTTGCGGTATTCTATTTGCTAGGATTTTATTGAGTATTTTTGTGTCTGTGCCATGAGTGAGATTGGCGTGTAGTCCTCCTTTTTGATTGTGTCTTTCCCTGTATAATACCTGCCTCCAGAGATGATTTTGGGAAGACTGCTTCCTTTTCAATATCATTGAACTGTGTGAGTAGTGTAGGGATTATATCTTCTATAAATTTCTTGTAGAATTCAGCTGTGAATCCATCAGGACCTGGAGTTTTCTTTGTTGGTAGACTTTTTATTACGTTTTATACATCGTTGGCTGTTATTGGCTTACTTAGAGTTGTTATGTCTGCTTGGTTCAGTTTCGGTAATTTGTACATTTCGAGGAATCTGTCCATTTCTTCTGTGTCTTCTATTCTGTGAAAATAAAGATTCTCCAAGTAATTATTGAATTTCTGCTGGGTCTGTGGTGATTTCACCCTTTTCATTACTTATTGCATGTACTTGAATTTTCTCTTGTCTCTTTTTGATGAGGTTCGCTAGAGGCGTATCAACTTTATTTAGTCTTTCAAAGAACCAACTTTTGATTTGTGGATTCTTTGAACTGTTTTCTTCATCTCAATTAAATTAATTTATGCTCTAATCTTTATGATTTCTTAACATCTTTGCGCTCTGGGTTTCATTTAATCTTCTTTTTGTAGTTGTCAGAGGTACAACATTAAGTTGTTTATTTGTTCCTATTGTGTTTTCCTAATGTGTGAATTCATACCTATGATTTTTCCCTCTAAGAACTGCGTACATCGCATCCCATAAATTCTGGTAAGTTGTGCTTGAATTTTCATTGAATTGTAGATATTATTGTACTTCTTGTTTAATATCTTTTGTGACCCATTGATTGCTGAATAGGGTGTTGTTTAATTTCCAGGAATTTAGCTGGTTTTTCTGGTTTCTTTTGCTATTTAGTTCCAGTTTCATTGCATTGTGGTCAGATAATATGCATGGGATAATTTCTGTTTTCTTGCATATACTTACGCATGACCTCTGGACTAGTATGTGGTCTCTTTTGGAAAATGACCCATGTGCAGCTGAAAAAAGTGTGTATTCAGCTGTGGTTGGGCAGAACACTCTGTATATGTCCACCAGGTCCATTTGTTCGAAGCTGTGGTTCAGTTCTGCTACTTCATTGCTAATTTTTTGTCTGGTTGATCTATCTTTTTGAGATAAGGGGGTGTTAACATCTCCTGTTAAGATTGTAGTCTTATATATTTGTTTTTTCATGTCTATTAAGATTTCTTACATATTTGGGTACTCCTGTGTTTGGTGCATAGATATTTATGAGTGTTACCTCCTGCTCTTGAATTTTTCCCCTGACTAATATGTAGTGGCCTTCTTTGTCTTGTTTGATCCTTCTTGGTTTGAAGTTGAGACCGTCTGAGAACAGCAATGTGATTCGTGCTTTTTTCTGAGGTGCTGGGGCATGTAGTATTGTTTTCCATCCTTTGACTTTGAGCCTATGTCCTTTTGAGTTAAGTGTGTTTCTTGTATACAGCATATTGTTGGATTTTGTTTCCTAATTCACTGTGCCAGTTTATATCTCTTAACTGATGAAGTGAGTCTATTTACATTGATGGTTATAATTGAAATGTGTGACTTATGTTTGTCATGATATTTACCTGTTGTTTACTTCTTTGTATCCTGTGTTTAATTGTGTCCTGTTTAGTGAGTTCCTTCCGTTCTCAATCTTGGAGTTCTGGTCATTGTGGTCTCTCTCTAGAACATCTTTCAGTAGCCTGTGTAGGGATGGCTTTGTCATCATGTAATTCTTTAGTTGTTCTTTGTTGTGGAAGTATTTCACTTTTCCATCAAACTTGAAAGAGAGTTTTGCAGGGTATAGTAGTCTGGGCTGGATTTGTTTTCATACAGGACTTGAGGAACTCTGCTCTATGCTCTTCTTGCCTTCATGGTTTGTGTAGAGAAGTCGGCTGTAATTCTGATGGGTTTTCCTTTAAATGTGATCTGCTTCTCTCTAGCAGCTTTCAGTACATTATTCTTGTATTGGATTTCTGGGATCTTGACTATTATATGCCTTGGTGTGTTTTTACTTGGGTTGAAGTTATTTGGTGTTCTGTATGCTTCAGTTACCTGAATGTTGGATTGTTTCCTCATATTTGGGAAGTTTTCTGTGATTATTTCTCCCCAAATTCTGTTTATGTTATTTCTATTGACTCCTTCATTCTCACTGATGCCAATTAATCTCACGTTGTTCATTCTGGCATCATGCAGGTGATGGATCATTTTTTCCTGCATTCTCATTTTGAAGAGATCCTTTCTCACCTTTTCACTAGCTGCACCAGCGTCTTCAAGACCTGAAACTCTGTCTTTGCTTTTACTCAAGTGGTTTTGTAGACTCGTGATTGATATTTTTAGTTCTTCTATATCTCTTTGACTCTGTTTCATGTGTTCTATTTCTTTTCTGTATTGCTCATTCAAGGAATCGGTCATATTTGTGATCTCCTCTATTTTTTTTATCCATGTCCTTTTTAGAAGTAGTTACCAATTCTTTTTCTGCAGAATTTCTTCCAAGTTCCCTCTGTATATATCTGAACTTGTTTCTGTATTTCAGATGCTATGATTTCAAAGAATTCTTTTTTTTTTTCAAAAAATCAAAGAATTCTTCTTTGATTTCAGAAATTATTTCTGCTTTGAGTTCCTCATGACCTTTCTGCTCTTGTTTCTTTGCTTCAGACGCTGTTAATTCATATGTTTCAGCTGGAATAGTGCTCTCTGCACTTGTTCTGGGTGAGCCTTTGTTTTTCCCCAGATGTTTCTGCATTTGATTCTTTATTTCAGATGCTATGTATTCAGATAATTCTTTTTTTATTTCAGGAAGTAATTCTCGTCTGAGTTCCTCTATACTTTTGTGCTGTTGTTCCTTTGCTTCCATATGTTAATTCATTCATTTCAGCTGAGCTAGTGTCCTCTGCACTTACTGGTGGACTTGAGGCCTGAGATTACATTTTTCTCCTTGTCTTTGTCATTTGTATAGCACTGCCCTCTGACCTTTGGTGTAGAGCTTTGGTGCAGCTATAACCTTAGCGTGTAATGAGATTCGTGTGCCAATCTATCAAGTTTGAGATTATCCAGTTATGCCTGGCCTGGATCTAGCTGTCATGTTCAATTCCTTTTTGCTGTAGCTCCTGTGGTTCCTTTCTGTTGGTTACCTGATCAGGCAAGCATGAACCAGGATGCAGAGCCAGTAGTGAAAATTACCACTATTTTGGCTGGCTTTCTGGTGGGGATCCGGAAAGTTGCCAGAGTTGGCCCTTGTGTCTCAGGTAGGTGGCTCTCTAAGTAGGCAGGCCTGGGCAATGGTGAGTCCGCAGCTGAGCAGTGCTGGGTGTGGGTCTCCAGGATGGACTCAGGGATCACTGGGAAAGGTCATCGCTGGGAAAGGTCCCTCCAGCTCGGCGGGCCTGGAGCCCTCACTCACCGGCCGATCTGTGCTGGGTCTGAGGCCCTGGGATGGACTTCCACCTTTTGGTTCTTTCTAGAATATGACTCCAGCATTATCTCTCAAACTTTCCACTGCATTTTTATGATTACTACATTTATTTTAAGGGCTATCTCTTTTATTCTATGAGTGCCTTTCTGTAGAGTCTTAATTTTTGCTTTGTGGATTAATAATATTTCCTTTAAATATATTTTCTTCATTCTACATGAGTTTTTCCTTACTTTATCTTTTTGGTCTGTTTTCATAATGAGGGCTTTCTTCAAATGCCTGGCTATACACAGCTACCTATTCTTATCTAAAAAGGTGGTGTTGAAAGGGTCAGAATTTGTCGCATGGTGGGTCTCACTATGGATTCTAGCTTAACTATTTCACTTAGGGCTCAACTATACAAACTACCAAGTTTCCTCTTGAGTAGGTTAGTTTTCCCAGAAAAGGAATCTTACATTTTCCTTCCTAGAAGCAAGACTAGCCACCCACTAAATGGGGACGATCTCATGGCCCAGTGTTCAGACTACTCTAGTTTTAATATAATACTCCTAATCCTGTCCTGGTGAATTGGCTTTTCAAGAAGAGAAAAAAATTTTAAAGCCAATTTTTAGTATCTGTCATTTTCCTTCATGTTAAATATTCCCATCAGGTCAATTCCCAGCACATACTTTTTCACAGTCATGTCACAAGCTTCTTCACTCTCCTGCAGCCAGTGCTTGCAATTGCAAGCTGTCCTGCAGAATGCATGCCCCCCACAGCTGGCTCCACGTTATCCCCACACTGCATACTCCTCTTCAGTTGCCCCCATACACTGCATATCCCTCCACTCCTTCAGCTGGCTCCAAGCTGTTCTTGCACACTGCATGCCTCCCTCAGGTGTCCCCACATCGTATACCCCCACCAGCTGTCCCTACCCACTGCATGCCCCTCCTTTCTGCCTCAGCTGACTCCAAGCTGTCCCCACACACTGCATGCCCCTTCTCAGCTGTCCCCACACACTTCGTGCTCCTCCATCCCTCCTCAGCTAGCTACAAGCTGTTCCCACACACTGCATGCCCTCTTCCTCCCACCTGAACTGGCTATGACTCTTCACTATCACCCTCTGGTCTTCAGCTGAGTAGAACAGGAAAGGCCTAGCGTGGGGAAGACCTTTAATCAGGCTTTCAGGGGCCTCTTAGATAGAGCTTCCAGTTTGAGACCTCGGCTGCAAACCCAGACCCACACAGCAGCAGTTCCTGACTCTCCTGAGCTTATCTATTTGTTTTTGTTTTGTTTTATTGTGTTGTGCTGGGGACTGCACCTAGGGTCTCAGTATATTTTCCAAATGTCCTATCACTGAGCCACATCCCTGGTCACCATTTCTGTAAGTCTGACTTGCATTTCTTTGTTTATTTATTTATTTATTATTTTTTTTAATATTTCTTTTTTTCTTTTTGTTTTATTGAAGTACAAATATCAATGAGACAGTTTTAAGATACCTTGACAAGATGGATTTGATAAATTAATACTTTGCAAACTGTTTTCATAATGTTTTGGTATCATATAAAGTGCATACATGATATTATACTTACAGACATTATTATACTGTATGTCTCTTATCATTAAATAGAGTGTAGCTGTTTGCATATCTTATTTTTTATACCTGACTTACATCAAAGATTAAATAATTAATACTTTCTACCTTGTTGTTTTCCTAGTGGTTGTCTATAGTACTAGAAGCTGACATAATATCCTGTCCATTGTTTAGTTATTTGAAAAATAAATTACCAATTGTCCATCTGGTTCCCATTTTTAAAACTTTATTTTCATTGTTTTCTCTCCCATTTTCTTGTCATTGTGGACTTATTAATGTCATTGTATTGCAGTGTCAGAAGGAGGTGGAAGTGGATGTGGGTCAGTTCAATGTGTTTAGCTAGACGCTAACAGGACCCTGGGGAAGAGTACAAGTGCACTCTCCACTCATCAATCACTCCTTTGATAAAACTTGATTTGCTCCCATGTGTGCTGCACACTTTTATTTTCCTCTGCCACATCAGTGAAAATATTACTGTCCTCATGAAATCTGTATTTGACAGTAAATCGTTTTGGAGCTATCTGCAACTGAATTAATAATCTGAAATCTCTCTGTGAAAAACACAATATTGTGGAAGTTCAAAATAAAATCATCTGTTTATGCTTCAGTCTACAAAAAACTGAGTAAACTCAGCTAGTTAAGACTTATTATAATTATAGGAATAAACTACGTAAATTTTTATTCTTAATAATATATGACTATAGGAAGATAACTATGCTTATAACTACATTTAAATCACAGTAGAAAATGCTTTCTATTGCGAGAAGGTAGGTCTTAGTGTCAAGATTTACTACCGAAAAGTAAGGTGATGGTATGACTACAGAGCCACTCCCAAGAATGAGGTCCTATGTAGTACAGGTAGCATCAGCATTCTCAAGGGAACACTGCCACGTTGTACAGCCCACCCCAAGCAAGGCTGACACGTGCACATTGTTGAGCTGTATGCCAGGGGCTGGCGGACACCAGGTTGCAGACAAGCATTGATCCATAACAAGATTTCCACCAGTCTGTGGCAAAAAAAAATGTCAATATAAGGTCAAAAAATTACTCTTTTTTATAGAGAACTGTCCTTTATTCTGAGATTATATTCTTAATATATTTTTGATGTTCTCTTTTATAAAACAACAGTGATGATAGTATTTTAATGTCCTTATCAAAATAAGGACAATCCCATTTTTTAAAAAAATTTTGTGTTTTTAGTACAGGGTCTACAGGGTCTCACTACATAGACTGCACTCATAGCGATCTGTGTTCAGCCTCCCAAGAGCTGGGATTATAGGCACATACCACCATGCCCAGTCTCAATCACTGTCTCAGTATGCCCTGGGGGCAGGGCCAGCAAGGCATGTGGGTATCTAACCCTGGCTGCTGTGTCTGCCTAAGCAGGCACTTTAATCCGCTGAGCTATTTGGCTGGCCAACAATCCCATTTTTGATGATCCCTTAAAATACTACTGTATGAAATGTAGTTTTGCTCTGTACTATCAAAAGGCCAGTAGTAGCTGATAATTAAAGAGAAAGGCACTGGAATTACCTAGGATATTTGTAGTCAGAGTTAGAAAGAACCTAGGACCATATTTATAGCCACTGTTAAAGAAAAACATCACTATGTATTTCTGGCTATATTAGTCTCTATAAAATTCAATATAGAAGCATGAGCTTAGAGATAATTTAAAAGCTGTAGTTTTTAAATTTTCAAAAATCTTTTATTTATGTATTTTTTATAGGGTGTCACTATGCAGCTTGGACTCATAGTAATCCTCCTGTCTCAGTCTCCCCAGCACTGGGATTATAGGTGTGTGCCACCACGCCTGGGAAAAGTTGTAGTTTTAGCACAGTTGATTTAACCAAATGGATGTTCTCACATTTCTAGGAAAAACATTAATGATACAGTGGGTAGACATAGTGCTGGGTTGGAAATAGGACAAAAATCTAATGCTGGTTTTCTACTAATTATCAGGGCTTGGCAACACTGCTTACATTTTCTAGGTCTCTATTTCATCATGAAATGGCTGGATTAGCTAATCTCTAATATACTGTTTACCCTAAAATATCTGTTTCAATTCCTTTATGTGGATTAGCAGATGATTGTCATGACAGCTACTAATAAAGAACTTGGATAGTTATGTGTTACTTCAGAGAAGATTCTAAAAACTTCTTTCTGTCTGATACATCTTTTTGTTTTTTTGTAGTACCAGGAATTGAACTCAGGACCATGCATTTGCCAGGCAAGCACTTATTCTACGGAGCTCTCTCCCTGGCCCCTCCTGATACACCTTTGTATTTCCTATGTATTGCCATGGCTCTCTGCATAGGGAGAAATCCATAGAACAATGAAACAAATGTCTAGCCAACCTGTAGTAGCATCAGAAAATGAGACCAGGTAGGGCCCAGGGCATCATAGTGTAGAACAGCCAGCAGCCAAGAGCCAAGCCAAAGAGACAGCACACAAAAAAAATGCAAGAGCAGAGGTTGCAGGCTTCCCACAATGCTCCAGTTCCCAACAGACAACATATACGACAAATTTGAAGATAAATACCATGGAGGCTGACATGGTCCCAACTGATAACCATGTACTGGTGAATGTCTTGGGGCCAGCACCCCCTTCATGGGGCAGGAGGTTGTAGCCTTTATAGGAAACAGCTCTGTCTTGTGTACTTTGTACCAAGAACCTCTCAGAGAGCTAGGGAGATAGCTCAGCAGTCTAAGCACCTTCCTGGTAAGTGCAAGGACCAGGGTTTAATTCCCAGTGCTGCACTGTGCCAGCTCTGGAATCTCAGAATCCCAGAAATCTAGGCATTGTGCAGGCCACTGAAACTGGGTGTGGTGGCACATTCCTGTAATCTCAGTGCTGAGGAGACAGAGACAAGAGGATCACTGAGTCTGAGCTGTATGGCAAGACTCTGTGCATATAAATAAATAAATATAAATAAGTAAATAAATTTTAAAATAGAAATGTCTTTTAAAAAATAAACCTCTGAGAGAGGCAGAAATATCTTTCACTGTCTACTTTATGCTCATGCCCCAGGTCCTTCTGAGTGGGACATCCTAGACCCTGGCCTGGTGGCACCCACGGCAGTTCTGGCCCCTCTGCTATTCTCTTGTGTTTCTTCATGTGGAACCCACAGAGCCACTGAGGTTCTGTCTTACATACCTTCCAGGGCACACGGGTGCTGGAACAAGCATAAGGTACTTCAAGCCTTACTCTTCAATGTTCCTCCTTGACATTTCTAGGCCACAATTTGTCATCACCTACCTGTTCTCTGTAAGCTCCCAAACCTAAAGAGAGCTTCCAAACTCTCTTCTAGGTGAATTCCCCATCTATGCTGTACTGGCATCACCAGAGCAGACCTTCTCCATGCTTCAGCATCTCCTGCATCCACTTGAAGAATGGGGTGGATGTCTCCACCTCCTGTGCCTTGGTCTTACAAGGGATTTTCCTGAAGACTCAGCTTCATTCCCCTCCATTAGCTTCTCTTTCTTAACCCTACACTCCCCAAATATTGGTGAGCATCCCCTCCCTTGTCACTTTTTATGTATACTGGTAAGAGGATACAGGATCACTGCAGTAACAATGGCAGTTCTATTATACTCCCGTGAAGACAGAGCTGCTC
Source organism: Ctenomys sociabilis (assembly GCA_004027165.1). Lineage (NCBI taxonomy): Eukaryota > Metazoa > Chordata > Mammalia > Rodentia > Ctenomyidae > Ctenomys > Ctenomys sociabilis. Next base: position 67,110 of record PVKA01001151.1, on the reverse strand, counting down.
CCAAACTTCTAAGTGCCAGCAGACTACCCTTTTAAAATGTGGCTGACATTTTCACCTTCTATGTTTAGTTTTAGACCTTGATGACAATCTGAAGACAAAGAAAAAATCCTCATTTACCTGTCATAAAATAAAGTCAAATAGTTGATAAAATTTAACATTTAACTATTTACTTAAATGTTAAGAAAAACATGTTCTTGCGAGACCCTGTAGCAAATAAATATTTTAAAAAGTTCATTACTTAAGAAACAGATACTAACATTTGATGAAAGAATCCATTGCCTTACCCCTAAAATTCAAAATGAACTTAATAAAACTAGATGGATGAATGCACCTTCACAGGAGATGCTCATTAGACAGAATGTAATAGAACAATATATATAAACCTGATTTTTTTCTTTTAGGGCTTTCAATTCTGCTTCCATTTCATTATTAGCTTGAATTTGTTGTTGAAGTAACTGCTGCATATGTTGAAAAGAAATGATGATATCCTTTAAAATACATAAATGCAATGTGTCAATTTTAAGATGTTAATTTAGTAGGATGCTCCTAAACTCATCCTTCATACATATTTTCTAGTTTCTTAACCCATTATCGTATAGTTTAACTTTAATTCTTTATATTAAACTAATGGCACATTTTGTAGTTTAATATCTAAAATAATCTCTGCCACATAATTTTCTATAAATACTACTCCCAACAGTCACTTAATATTAATTTCTTTTATTCTAAGATCCAAAGACATTATTGAAAAACACGAAAGAAAATCAACACTAAAATAAACTTTTGTTGACTTGCCACCCACCAGATTCTAAATATGACTCTACTAAAATGTTATGTGGGCTACAGTATAAAATGTTAGAATGATATAATGCAATAAATAGAGGAAATGCACATTTCCTCTCTCACACATTTAAGGTATCACAATTATAAATATCAAACAGATTAAAATGAGAAAATAATGTCCTAGAAAGCATGCCCAATGTATAAATATGCTGCAGTAGTTATCTTTTAGGATTCCCCTGGTCTGAACAAAGAAAAAAAAACCTTCAATTATAGAAAATGAAAATATGTAAGTAGCCAGTCAAAAAATATACCTATGTCTATCCAATATACATTATTTACTGGATGCCACACACTGACCAGGGTGGCACAATTGCATTTATTGTTTATCTTACTTATTTTCCACATTTTAGCTGATGCTTAAATATATTTACTAGCTTCTGAAGTGTCTGATGATTGCTTACCTGTTTCTCTTCTTGAATACGGACAATTTCTTCATTAATCTTCTTATTTAATTCCAATTCCTTAAAAATATAAATAATTTGAAATTTGTCACATAAAATCTACCAAGACCTACAATTTGGTGTTCAATTTGAGTGCCATGACTTATTATTACTCCTCCCAGTACCCACATTTATTTGTGATTGTAATAGTGGCTACAATGAACTGAAGAAGGTATAGGGACTAACAGAATTAAAACTATGAATTTTCCATTGCTAATGGCAAAAATTAACTGACTGATAAAACTAATTTATACTACCTTAGATTTTTATAACATATATTAAGTATTTAGTAATATGTATTGCTATATATATTAACTACATATACTATGCATATTTACTTTATATAATAATAGCATATATTATCTAAGTAGATAATATATAATTACTGTGGTATTAAATTAGTATTTTCACTGTGTACATTATTAATCTACAAAGGAGGAACATTTTGTAAAACCTAGAAATTACTAGACTTTTTAAAAAATATTAATTTTATAAACTTTATTTAAATACCAGGTTGAGTCTTTCTTGAAGTTCTTCCAATTTTTGTTCTTTAATTGTTAGGTTGATATTTTCTTCTCTCATTTTGTATTCACATGCGACCTTGGACTTTATCAAGTCTGAAGCTGCTATTTTTAGTTCCTTAACATGAGAAACATAAACACGATTCACTGCAAATATTTCATAAACGGAAGGGACCGTGCTGACAGTTTCAAAGCCTGTTTGTTTTGTTTTGTTTTCCAGAGAGAGGGTCTCATTATGTAGTTCATGCTGGCCCTGAAATCACCTTGTAGCCCAGGCTGGCTTTGAACTTATAGTGAACCTCTTGTCTTAGCTTCCCAAGTGCTAGGATTACAGGCAGGCACCACCATTCCTGGCTCAAAGTACATTTTTAAACACACACACACACACACACACACATACACACACGTGTGCACATGCCTGCTTATGTACACATGAGACCAGTTACATGTAGGCAGAATATATGGCCTTGGAACTTAAGAGTATACTAGCTGGTAAAACAACAAACCAGAGATAGAATGTTTTCATGCAGTACTTATTCAGTAAACATTGGCTATAAAAAGATTATAAGGCATTCTAAATTCCCAAGCTCATTAGCATCTAATAATAAAAAATCGCATATCTACAATATAATGTGATGAGTGCTGTATTGTAGGAATGTATAAGTGTAAACAAAGAAAAGAGTTTGGTTGCAAATAGTAAGAATCCCTTACATGAAAATATGGTGTTCGAACTGAGGCTTTAAAGTTTGCAAAGAGGACAAAAAAGGAGCAGACATTCCAGGCAAAATGTCCACATACATAAAGGCATAGAAACGTGAATGTATAGCATTTTCCAGGGAAACAAATAACATATGAGGCTGGGGAGATAGCTCAGGAGCATAGAAAAAAACACAAAAGAAATAAGACTGGAGTTAACATGTTTTCACATGGGGAGGAAGAAAATATTGGTGTCCGTGGCTAGAAATATCTGGCAGGATTCAAATATTGAAAGGCATATGGTTATTGTGGTTGTTGGAGAGTTTAAACCCAGATCAGCTTGGGGCTGTGGGGCACCATTCCAGTTTCCCAGGTCATGGAGTGTGGCTTTGGGGCTTTTGTCTAGTCCCTCACTCCTCCTTCCCTGGTGTGGTCATGGAGGTGTGGCTTTGGAACTAGTCCCTCACTCCCCCTTCCCTGGCTGTTCCCTTCATCTGCTTCCCAGTTGCCATAAGCTAAGCAGTTAGTTTCCTTCCACGATAAGGTTCTTGTCATGGAGTGAGTCAAACTGGACTAAACATTCTGAAACTGAGGGTCAAGTAAGTTTTCAGTGTTGGGTATTGTGTCCCAGTGATAAAAAACTGGTGCAGAAAATTGGTACCTGAATAGTGAGGTGACTGTCATGACTACCTGACCAGTTGGTTTAGAAGCCTTTGGAATTAATTTGCTTGAGGAGTTTAGAAGGATTTGGAACTTAAGACTAGGGAAGCCAGAGAATGCTGTAAGCAGAGCCTGATGAGGTTCTGGCTGGACCTCAAAGCCAGAATGCTTACAGGAATGCAGACAATAAAAGTCAGACTTGGTAGGCTTCAGATGAGAACAGGGATGCCACTGGCAGTTGGACTAGCAGTGATGTATATGACACTGGCAGAAAATTCATGTGCATTTTGTTCTGAGACTGTACAGGAAATTTGATATTAAAGACAGTGGGTTACAGTGATCCCTCACTTATTACAGAGGTTATGTTCCAGACAGCCCCGCAGTAAGTGAACATCACTGCAGTAGTGTGCTATATCTATTTTAGTATTTATGTATATTTTAAGGCATTATAAACCCTTCCCACACTCTTATAAACCTTTCCCATACTTTTAAAACCACTTTTAATGCTAACCAGTTTTTCAATCTGTGAACCTACATAATTTTAACAATGTATGGTACTGCAAAATTCCACAATTTAGAGAAAAATCCACAATAATTTAGTGCAATAGTTTTGAAAATCTGTGAAACATCAAGTCCAAAAAAAGTTGAACGGCAAAATAGCAAAGGACTACTGTAATTATGAAATTCTTGAGGTTCCTTTTGCCATTAATTTCCAATTTCATTGCACTATGGTCTTATAATATGCATGGGATAATTTCAACTCATTGATATTTACTTAATCATGTTCTATGAGCTACCATGTGGTCTATTTTGGAGAATACACCTTTAGGTGGTGTGCACCTAAAGGATGTGTATTCTGATGTGGGGCATAACACTGTAGACATCTTCCAAATCCATTTGTTCAAAAGTTTGGTTCAATCCTAATATTTTTTTATTTTTTTCTTTTTGGTGGAACTGGGGATTGAACTCAGGCCCTTGAGCTTGTTAGGCAAGCTCTTACTCTACTGAGCCCCTCAATGCTAGTATTTCATTGAATTTTTTTTGTTTTTGTCTAGTTTATGTCTTTTTGAGACAGTGGGATATTGAGATCCCCCAGTACAATTGTGTTAGTTATTTTTATGCCCATTAATATTTGTTTTATATAGTTGAGTACACTGGTATTTGTTGCATATATATTTTTTATTTTCCTTTTGGATGTTTCCCTTCACAAGGAAACATTATATTTTGTCTCTTAATTAGTCTTGGCTTCAAATTTACTTCGTCTGCAAATAGAATAGCTAGCTCCGCTTTTTCTGGGTGCCTGTTACATGGAGTATTGTTTCCATCTATTAAATTTCAGTCTATAATAAATTTTTAAATTAAACGTGTTTTTTCATATTTTTATTGAGAAACAAATAGCAAGGAAACATTTTCAAATCAAATTAGTAAGAGTTTCAATAATTAATACATTGCATATTGTTTTATTAGTGTTAATTGTTGCACAAGATGCAGACATGACATTCTATTTATAAACACTATTAGAACAGATCCCTCTATTCATTGAATTAAGAGAATGTGGCTGTATATCTATCTTAACCATTTTGAATATACATATACAAAATGGTCATTCATTTGTATTCCTTTTGTTTAGTTTTGTCAATTAAATATTATAGGTGTGTGAGTTCAGCAAAATATTCCAAAATAGTCCAGTAGTTCATAATACTATTGGGTTTTCCATATGTCTGGCAATGTCAGAATTTGTTGACTTGAGTCCTTTACAGCTCAGCATAATAATATGGTTTTACTTCTTATACTTCAGTTTAATACTTTTCTGTTGGATGGTTAAGACCAAAATAAAGCAAGAAATATAGCTTTTGTATCTGATTAAGGTCAAACAAATCCCCTAAGTATTTATCCTGAGACACTGTACTGCAGTTTGTAGATCCTTTGTCTGTGTCAGCCATGTGGATGAGTCATGGTCATTGCTTGACCAATTTGCTTTCTGTGAAAGCCTGAGAGAATGTTTTCTCTCCAAGTGACTCTCCTTAGGACACTCTACAGATCCTCAATCACCTTCCCCTTTGGCCCTATAATCTCCTTGGTCAGAAAATTTGGGACATCACTGCATTATGTTACAGTTCAGGTTCTCCTATGTGCTGAGTCTTAATTGACCTTGAAAGGCTAGGGACAAAATGTTGGCTACCCTTGTGGCCCTTTTTCACTAATTTTAGGTTTGCAAACTTAGGTTTGCAAAACCCTCCAGAAGAGAAGCTTATTGTTATTAATGTACATCCTAGGCTATTGAGCTTACCCTATCTGTCTGAATATCAAGTATCTTAGGCTTAACATTTTTCATCAAGTATTGATATGTTAAACTTTACGTTCCTACAAAATACAATGTAAAAATTTAAAAAATTTAAAAATATTTTAAAAATAGGAATAAACAATTATATGTTTACACATAAGTTTAGAAATCTAACCATATATAGCATTGTAGCAAGACAGTCCCACAACACTCCTTTTCCTCTCTCCTGCCTTCATTCATGACCCCCTCCTTTTTAAACAAACATCTACCCAAGGGACAGTTCCACAGCAACTGGCATGTCATGACAAGCAGCACCTACTCAGAAGACCAGAATGACAGGCACTCCCAGCCTGAGCCTTCTACTACAAATTGTCACCTTCAGTGAAGTTATTTAATTCACAGGTATCAGCATATATAGTTAGTCAGGGTGAGAATCCTTCTAATTAACTCCTAGAGTTGAAAATCTTTTGAAGATTTTGAGCATCACTGCCTTGCCCATCTTGTACATATAACTGTATGGTTTTACCTCTGTCATGTTTCCTAGCTCTTTTTGCTCTCTCTTCCTTGTATAGTCTTCAAGTTCTTGCTTTCCTTTTAAATGTGTTAAACCTTTCTATTTATAATTCTTCTTTTGAGGTATCATACTAAGGAAAATATAAATCTTTCATTGGAGAAAATAGTCCTTGTGGCCCATGTTCAAAAAAGGCCTCCTAAAAAAATTAGCTTCATTATCCAAATACTCAGAGGCTGCTGCACCTAAGATGCATTAATGGTCTTAATTCATTAGTCGAAAGAAGCAGGGTCTTAGCTACTGCTCAAGCGAGTAGCAGATCTTGGCATTACCAATGATGCTAATCTTATCAGCATGCAGAATATAAGAACTGTGGGATCACAGAAGCTTCTATCAATATTTAATAGGAAGTCCTGAAAAGCTAAGGAGGGCTGTGAGTGAAGCTGTGGAAACAAAGTTGAAGGCTCAGTGGAGACCCCAAAAAGTCAGAGATGCCGGAATGTGGAACATTGTCCAAAGAAAGCTGTAGGCTGTGAGTGGACCCAGTCAAAGAGAGGCTGGGAGGGCTACAACCAGCAAGATCATATAGATAGGGTATCCAAGGTCTTTGGATTTTACACCTTATCATTATGTGCCTTAGAAACCAGATATGGAGCTCTAGGACTTAATATTTCTTCTTTTGAGTTTTAGCCTTGTCTTAGTCCTTTTCTATCCTCTTCTCTTTCCCTTTTGGAATAAGAATGTTTGCCTTGCGTCACTGTACCTTGGGATTATGTATAGTGGTACCTTGGTCCACAGCTTAATTCATTCCATGGTTCTGGGAAAGATAGATGTGTCTGGATTTGTGTGGGGAGCATGGCCATGATCATGTTCATCACCTGAAGGGTTTGCAAAATGCTCCTATTTGTGAACTGAACTGTTCATGTACAGATGCATTTGTGAACTGAGTATTACTTTGTTATTTTTATGGATATTAACAGATGCCAGTTTTCCTTGAGTCTCAAAAGAGACTTTCCCTATTGAGATTTGAAAATACTGGAATTTCTAGGACTTTGGGCAGGGAGTATTGTATTTATAGTTATATGCAACAAACCTGTATTATGTTAACTATGTCACCATCATGGAATTATGAACTGGGCAATATCTTTATTGGGAGATTCAGAATAGTTTTAAGCAGATTTGTTTGGGTTTCAAGGTGACAAGGAGTGGCTGTGTCCACGTGCACTGGCTTTGGGATCTGTCTCACGGACTGTTGAAATACATGTCTGGGTGTGTTAGGGTCAGTAAGGGAGGTGTGACATTCGGGCCTGTGTCTAGTCCTTCACCAGAACTGGCACTGTTTCCCTTCCTGCTTGCAGCCATCATTTGGCTCTGCTGCACCACATCCTTTGCCATACTGTTCTTGCCTTGAAACCAGCTGAACCTGAACTCTGAATCTGTAAGACAAATTAAATCTCTTTTAACTGCTACTACTCCAACTATTTAAATACAGGATGACCACAACTTGCATATTTTTCATTATTTTTGTAAGATAATATAACACAAAATATTAAAATAACAATTTTATCAAATATATTCAGCTGGGCATGGTGGAACATATCTGTAATCCCAGCATGCAGGAAGCTGAGGCAGGAGGATTACTGTGAGATCAAGGCCAGCCTAGGCTAAATAAACAAGTTTGAGGCCAGCCACATTACAAGCATGCTGCCTTAAAAAAAGAAACTAAACATATTGTTCAATCATTTTTTTTGAAGGGTATATCTTAAAACATTCAATATATAATACATTACAATCTGGACAGCCACAATCCAAATCAGAAAAATGAACTCACTAGTCCTGACACCCCACTTTGGTTATATGTATTACAATAAAGGAATGCTGAAGCAGTGGAGTGGATCAAGAGATAGAACTCTATACTCAGAAAAGCAAGCAAACTGGAATTTTGTATAAACAGAGCAGGCAGCATGCATTCAAGCAAGTCTGGAGGAAGGAGACAGGCCTGGAACTGCATTGAGGACCAACAGAAGGCTGGCTATCTACCTTTTCTCTCTTTTGATTCACCTCTACTTTTCCTCCACACTGCCTTGTGCCCTGTTTCTAATATCTGGTTATAGCAAATCTCTGCCCTCTGGCTTCTACGTAATCTGTGGGAGGCACCTATAAACTAGGAAGAGGAAGAAACCAGGGTTTTTCCCAGTTACTTCCCCACCTGATCACGATGGTACTATAGTCTCAGCTATGAAGCGTAGCTTTCTTCTGTAGCCTAGGCAACTGTTCTCTCCACTTAGCACAGGCATAGCTTCCTATCCCCTTTAAAGGTAGGTGTGGAAATCATGCCCCATCACTTTTATTCCATGGGTGTTGCATATCCCCCTTGGTTTTTGAATCTTTTCTCAATTGCCAGTTTCAATGTGCCACCTCTTTCCTGCCTCAATTCTGTTTAATATTAAAGTAAAATGAGAGAAGGCATTTCAAGGTTTCCAGGACGAACACAAAAAGGCAGGGAGAACTAAGAGAGATACTAAATTAGGACAGATACCTGGGATGAAGTAGCAGGAAATGATGGTGAGAAAGCAGAATGGTCCAAATCTTAGAGGCTCTGAAAAGCCAGGCAGAGACGTCTGGACTTGATGTGGCAGGCAAAGGGAAACTATTCAACCTATCACTCCTTCTGGACATGCCAAGTACCTACTGTGTGCCAGGCAATTAGAAGTGATACTTAAAAACCAACATTTTAGTAAAGTTAGTATGTCAAAAACAATGACTGAAATCTGGCTATTATGTTACTGTGGGCATGAGATAATGTGTCTGTAATATTGAAAATGGAGAATGTAAAATATGAGACATTCTAAGGAAATATAGCCTGATAAAAGAGAATCAAGAAAAGATTCAAGGTTTCAGAGGGTTTATGTAAAGCTAAAAGAAAGGAAAAGGGGCCAGGGAGATGGCAGCACACGGGCCTGAGTTCAATCCCAGGTTCCAAAAAGAGAGAGAGAGAGAGAGAGAGAGAGAGAGAGAGAGAGAGAGAGAGAGAGAGGAAGGAAAAGACAGACCATGTAACGTGAACACTGAAAGGAAAAAATGCAAAGTTCTCTTCACTGAAATGAAATACTTGTTTGTATTTAAGACCACATTGAGAGAAAAGTTCTGAGACAGACTCTCAAGAAAGCCTAGAGAGCTGCAATGTTGGGCTGGCCAGATAACTCAGAAGATTAAAGCACCTGCTTAGGCAGATGCAGGGACCGCAGTTCGATCCCCAGTGTGCCATGTTGGTCCTGCCCCTGGGGTGTGCTGAGACAGTGGTTGAGATTAGGCATGGTGGTGTGCTCCTGTAATCCAGCACTTAGGAGGATCACTGAGTCCAATCTGTATAGTGAGACCCTGTACTAAACACATTAAAAAACAAACAAAAACAGATCTGCAATGCAGCTCCATATTGGACTCCTTGCCTAGCATGCACAAGACCCTGGGACCGGTTCCTGGGCACAAATCATTAAGTCTGGGTCACAGATATCACTGTCTAATTTCTCAAATTATAAAAGGCAGCCCATTCCCAAATGATGTTTCCAGGCACCAGTGACAACTCACTTTCCAGTGAGCAGGATGGTTCCTTTGGGCAGAGAGTTGTAGGAGTTTTGAGGGAGTTGGAGGATGAGGGAATGAAAAAAGCAGTATGTGATCAGACACAAGTTAGAGCTGAAGAAACAGAGGAGACAATCTGTAGGCAGGCAAAGACTGAGGAGTTTGGCAAGGGATGCATGCCTTAGTCCCAGCTACTTGAGAGGCTAAGGCAGAAGAATGGTTTGAGCTCAGGAATTTGAGGCAGTTCAAGCAAAAAAAGCAAAGGGTGTGTGTGTGTGTAAATCAGAGGCTGGAATAGAACACATTCAAACATATATGTGAAAACCACCTACATGCATTAAATGGTTGAATTAAAGAATACTGGATATCCTTGTTGAAAGAAAAACTATGAAAAGAGAACAGAGACTGTAGGGTAGAATTTTGGAGAAACAAGGAAAAACAATCAGGAAGTAAAAGGAATTTGTTGGGATAGCAGAAGACCAAAATACCTAGTCTACTTTTACACAGAGGTCATAAAACTAATAATAAGATTTAAACCTTTATGTTTTCAATTTACACCCTAGATCTATCATTTTGTACTATTCTATAAAAACAAAATGTCAAAATACTGGTTAAGGGCTGGAGAGGTAGGTCAAGGGCATAAGCACATGCCTGGCAAGCCCAAGGTCCTGAGTTCAATCCCCAGCAACACACACACACACACACACACACACACACACACACACACACGCACACATGCACAAAAAAAATTGTTAAGATGCTGTGGGTACAAATACCATAAAACCATGACTAAATCATTAAATAAGGAAATTTATTTTCACACAGCAGAGTCCACAATTAGGCAGACCATGGTACTGGCTAATTTGGGCACTTCATGTAGGTCATCAAAGCCTAATAATTTTACTTTGTCCACTTTCCATTTGTGAGACTCTTCTACCTTGGAGTAGTAACAAGAAGTCAATTCAAGTGTTGCATAGTGATTTTGCATTCTTGGATTCTTTCTAAAGAAAAAGCAAAAATCTTGAACTACATCCTGTCTGTTAGAAGTGAATCCCATAATTCTTTTTTATCAGTACATTTTAAAGTACATAATGTTTACATTTCTTGTGAGAAATTGGTATGTACACATAATACATTTTAATTCTCTTTGTGCATCCCCTTCCTTACCGCACACTCATTCTTGAATGAAACAATGCCATAAGGAGAAGATAATACTTCTTAATATCTGAGACTGAAGGGTTTCACAAAATCAGTACTATGCTCATTACAAGAAGAGTTTCAGCCAACACTGTAAAGGTTACAGGTTAAGAAAATTACTAATTATAAACGTGCAGAACAAAGTGAGAAGTAAAGGGTCATTTTTATAAGTTCCTTGGTGCTGAATCTCTGAGTCTACTCTATTTGGGTTTTGTTTCCCTCTCCACAAAAACAGTAAGTGGATTCTAGTCAAGTCTTTAAATTGTGCTCTGAGAAGTGTCAGCAACTCCACTGAGCTCCTCTAGGGCTGTTGACAATGAGAAGCCAGCAAGCCTAGCTCCTCCAATGGTTCCTTCAAGGGCAGCAGCTGTACATTAATTTGCTGCAATATTCAGCTTTCTAGGTCTCTTGTGGTTCCAAATGAGTTTCAGGATTGTTTTTTATATTCTGTGATGTGCTGTTTTGAAATTCTGATTGAAATTGCATTAAATCTGTGTAACATCTTTGGCAATATGGCCATTTTAAACGTGCAGAACAACTGTGGAAGTATGGCCATTTTCATTATGTTGATCCTTCCTATCCAAGAGCAAGGAATATCTTGTCATCTTCCAATATCTTTTTCAATCTCCTTTTTCAGAGTACTGTAGTACTTTTCAATGTAGAGGTCTTTTACTTCTTGTTAGGTTGATTCCTAGGTATTTCATTTTTTGGATGCTACTGTGAAAGGTGTTGACTCCCTAATTTTTCAGTGAGTTTGTTATTGCTATATGAAAAGACCATTGATTTTTGAGTGTTATATCCAGCTATGCTACTGAATTTGGTTATTTAATTTAGAAGTATTTTGATGGAGTTTTGGGGGTCTTCTATGTAGACTATCACGTCATCTGTGAATAATGATAATTTAACTTACTTTCCTATCCTTGTTCCTTCTATTTCTTTCTCGTGCCTAATTGTTCTGACTAAAGTTTGAAGAGCTATATTGAGTAAGATGATGACAGCAGACATCCTGATCTTATTCTTTAGAGTGAAAGCTTTCAGTTTTTGGCCAATTAAGTATGATGCTGGCTCTTGATTTATCACAGATGGTTTTTATCAGACTGAGATGAAGAGGAGCTACTATTTTCTATAGGATTATTTTTTAATCACGAATAGGTGCTGGACTTTGTCAAAAGCTTTTTCTGCATCCATTGAGATGAACATAGGGTTGTCCTTGGCTTTGTTAATATGGTGAATTACATTTATTGATTTATGTATGTTGAACAATCCCTCCATCCCTGGGATAAATCCTATTTGGTCATGGTATATAGTCTTCTTGATAGTTACTGCATTCTGTTTGCCAGTATTGAGGACATTATTGAGGACTTTTGCATTGATGTTCAATAGGGAGATTGGCCTGTAGTTTTCTTTCTCAGCAGGGTCCTTCTGTAGTTTTGGTGTCAGGGTAATGCATGCTTGCAGAAACAAATTTGGGAGTATTATTTCCCTTTCAATTTCATTAGTTTGAGAAGTACCTATTAGGTCTTCTCTAAATTTCTTGTAAAATTCAGCAGTGAATCTATCAACTTTTCTTTGTTGGTAAATTTTAAATTACATGTTCAATTTTAATTCATATTGGTTTATTGTTTTTATATCTTCTTCATTCAGCTTTAGTAATGCATATATAGCTACAAGTCTATTTCTTCTGCATTTTCCATCTTATTAGAATGCCAGTTCTCAAAGTAGGTATAAATGATCTGGATTGCTGCAGGGTCTGTTATGATTTCACTTTTTTCCTTCTTAGTTGGATGGATTTGAGTAATTTTTTTTTTTATAAAGTTGGCTAAGTGCTTGTCTATCATTTAGTATTTCAAAGAATCAACACTTTGATTCATTGATTCTTTGTATTGTTTCCTTAGTCTCCATTGCATTAATTTCTGATTTATCTTTATACTTTTTTTCCTCCTATGAGCTCTGGCTTTGGCCTGATTTGTTTTTTCTAGAAGCTTGAGGTTAAATATTACTTATTTGAGTTCATTCTGTTTTCCTGATATGGGTATTTAATGCTATAAATATCTCTCATAGGACTGCATTCATTGTGTTCCATTAGTTCTCGTATATTGTACTGTTATTATTATTTAATTGTAGAAACTCCCTAAATTATTATTTCATCTGTGACTCATTGCTTGTTCAGCAGGGTGTTAATTTCCAGGTGTTTATGAAGTTCTTGTGATTTCTTTTTCCATTGACTTCAGATTTTATTGCACTATTATCTGATAATATGCATGGGATAATTTCAATTCATTTGCATTTAAATATGTTCTGTGAGCTACAGTGGTCTGTTTTGTAGAACATCTCGTGTGGAGCAATCTGAAGACATCTACTAAGTCCATTTGTTCAAAAGTTTGGTTCAGTTCTAATATTTCACTGTCCAGTTGAACTTTTTGTGACAAGTGGGATATTGAGATCCTCTAGTACAATTGTATTAGTTCTTACATGATTTCTATGTCTATTAGTATTTGTTTTATGTAGTTAGGTACACTGGTATTTGTTGCACATATATTAATGTTTGTTATACCTTTATCTTGTACAGTTCCCTTCACAAGGATATAATGACCTTTTCTGTCTCTCTTAATCAGTCTTAGCTTCAAATTCACTGTCTACAAAAAGAATAGCTACCCCTGATTTTTTTCTGGGTTTCTGTCACAGAGTATTGCTTTTCATCCTTTGACTTTTAGTTGATCAATTTTTAAAATAAATGTGTTTCTTGTATGCATCATATTACTGGATCTTGCTTCTTGATTCATTCTGCCAGTCTGTTTCTTTTGGTTGGTGAACTGAGACCATTAACATTGATAGTTATGACTCCTGTTATTGACTTATTCTTATTTTCCTGTTGTTGGCTTCCTCTTTTTCCCTCATTTGCTTGTTGGCCTTTCTTGGTAGACTCCTTTTGGGGTTCATGGAATTGTCCTTGTTATCACTTTCTAGAATGTTCTTCAGAACATTTTAGTGTTCTGGTTTGGTGTTCATGAATTCCATCAGTTGTTCTTTTCTTTTGTGGAACACCAATCTGGGTTGGAGGTTTTCTTTCAGGGCTTGAAATACTTCACTCCAGCCTCTCCTTAACTTGAGCATTTGTGTTAATAAGTTGGCAAACTGGATGAGCTTTTTAAAAATAGGTGAACTGTTTCTTTTCTCTAGCAGCTTTTAATATTCTATTCTTGTGCTGAATATTTAAATCTTCATTATGATATGTCTAGCTATAATTTTTTTGTACATGGCTTATTGCAGTTCTATATACCTCACTTAACTGTACATCAAATTCTTTTTTCCTACCAAGGAAGTTTTCCAACATGATGGCTCTGAACAGGGATTTTTAAATATCATTTGTGTTATCTCCTTCTTTTTCATTGATTGTAATCTATCTTGTTATTCTTCTTTGCACCATTAGCAGCTTCTTGATTGATTTCTCAATATCCCTTGCTATTTATTATTATTTTTAATGTATTTGATTGCTATAGGGTCTCACTACACATCTTGAACTCACAGTGATCCTCCTGTTTACAGCCTCCCCAGCACTGGGATTACAGGCCTACACCACTATGCCTGGGCTCTGAGGCTGGCTCACTCCTCCCTGGAAGCAGGGATGGGATGGCATGTAGTGCTGGGGATCAAACTGTGGTCCCTGCACTTGCCCAAGTAGGCGCTTTAGTCTGCTGAGCTCTTTTTTTTATGTTTTTATTTTTATTTTTGTTTTATTGAAATACAAATATCAATGAGACAGTTTTAAGATACCTTGACAAGATGGATTTGATAAATTAATATATTGCAAACTGTTTTCACAATGTTTTGCTATCATCGAAGGTGCATACATGATATACTTACAGACATTATTATACCATATGTCTCTTATCAATAAATTAAGAGTGTAGCTGTTTATGCATCTTATTTTTTATACCTGAAATACGTCAAAGATTCAATAATTAATACTTTCTACCTTGCTATTTTCCTAGTGAGTCTGCTGAGCTCTTGCCAGCCCCTCCCTTGCTGTTCTTAAGAATTTCTTTTCATGATAGCTAACTGCAAGCTTGTCTTCTGTACATGATTTTTTCCTTCACATTGACTCATTCTGCTGTAGATTCTTTCAATGGAAGCTTTAGTCTCCTGGATATCTGCTTGAATCTATTTTATGGATCCTATACTTTTCCTATTTTGGGCTTTCATAGTTTCCATAATTTTCCTAAGCTCCTTTTTAAATCTGTACTCTTTAGAATTGATAAAGATTCTTTTCACTGAATTACTAAGCATGTGGTCATCAGCTGTTATGGTTTATGTGTAGATGTTTTCACAAAACCTTGTGGTTATAGGGAACAGCTCTTTGGAGGCACCTAAATCTAGAGATTTGCTTGTGGGTGACTGAGCTTTTTGGAAGCAGCAGTTGGTGACTGGCTTATTGCTGAGAGCTGGGTTGGGGCTGTGAGTGTTTTACCTGCCCTAGCATGGGTTGCCTGCATACAGTATAAGGGAATAAAAGAGACTTGCTCCCCTGCTTCTGTTGTCTTCTGCTGCCTTGAACTGTTGCCCCTTTATCACATGCTTTTTAGCTAACAGAATATGGGCTTCACAAACTGAGCTAAATAAACCTTGGCCTCTTCAATTTTTGGCATCAGATATTTTATCCCAGTAATAAAAGTAACAAAAATATCATTTTAGTAGTTATCTGAGAAATTATATCTGATTTGATTTTTTTGTATAGGCTCATTCATTTTCTTTTTTGTTACCACTTTCTAGAGTCCAAGTGGGTAGCTTTCATAGTGCTCCCCCTCATTGTCCTCTGGGTTTGCCTTTGGTGAAATAGATGTATGGGGTTATATCTTGTTTAAATATCTTCTCGTTTTCTTTTAAGTTTAATTTCTGGGTTGATGCTTGCAAAGTGCCTATGGTGAGTTGCTTTATTGCTAGTATTTTTTTTTTTTTTTGGGAGGTAGGAAAAATGCTTTTGTACATGGGATGAAATAATATAAATTCAAAACTTACAAATCAGGGTTAGCTCTAACACTCATCTGTTTTAAAAAGTTTATGAATCTCTGATTAAAATCAAGAGGATACATCAGGTACATCACTCCAGAAGTGTGCTTGCTACACTCCCAAGCTGACACCACCTGGAATGTCCTCAGAAGGCTGTCATCAATCAGTAACAGAGTAAAACCCCAGAGTCCTTTCTTTCCAACAAATAGGGACAGTCAGGACTATTCAAACTTCATCTTCTTTCTTTGTGGCTTGTGAACTCCAACTCCTGCCTGGCCTCCTCAGAAGCCACCTTGCTCTCCAAAGCCTCCCTGGCCTCTGTCTCCAAATCCAGCTGGGCCGCCTTTGCTGCCCTCTGGCCTCCAAATCCACTTTGGCCACTTCCACAGCCCCCAAAGCCACCTTTGCCCTTAGACTTGACCCAGTCCAAGGTGACTTTGTTTCCATCAACTTCACCATCTTCCATGGCCTCTTTGGCAGCTTTGGCATCTTCCTCAGTGTTGAAGTCCACAAAGACAAACCTCTTGGAGGAACCAGTTTCCTGGTCCATGACAATCCTTGCTTCAATGGAGCCATCAGATGATTCCTTTAAGGTCTCTTCAGTGGTTTCCTTAGACAAACCCTTAATGAAAAGGGTTTTAGATGGCTGGCTTCTTGCATTAGAAGCAGCTCCAGTCTGATTGTTCTGCCCTCAATTTCCCTTTTATTGCAAGAGTTCAAACCTTTTTCATCTTCAAATGAAGCTAATTCTATGAAGATATACCCTTCAGATTTGCTGTTTTGGTTCTGGGGCACTGCTTTTTTTTTTTTTTTTTTTTTTTTTTCAGAACCAGAGATTGAATTTAGGCCCTTGTGCTTGCCAGGCAAACATTTATTCTACTGAGCTACTCCCTGGCCCTCTAGGGCACTTTGACAAAAGTTGCCTTGTCAAATACTTCCTGAAGAGTTTCTCAAATACTTCCTGAAGAGTTTCTTCTGTTGCACTGTTGGAAAGTTTGCTTGAATACAGAGTTTTGGATTTGCCACTCCAGGTGCTGTTCTGCCTCTGTAATATTGATTTTGAGCTTTCTTCCCAGTGTAGTAGAGGGAGATAGAGTGCCCATCTATCTCTGTTCCCTACTTTTCTTCACAGGTTTTCTCCCCATCAGCT
Source organism: Ctenomys sociabilis (assembly GCA_004027165.1). Taxonomy (NCBI): domain Eukaryota; kingdom Metazoa; phylum Chordata; class Mammalia; order Rodentia; family Ctenomyidae; genus Ctenomys; species Ctenomys sociabilis. The sequence continues at coordinate 50,219 of PVKA01001151.1, read as the reverse complement.
TCTGTCTTAAATTCAATATAAGCAATCACTTTGCTCTTCCCATCCTTGCTGACCAGTCTGACTTCTATGGCATCTTCAAACACTTCTTTTAATTCATCCTGAGTGACTTTGTAAGGGAGATTTTTGGCCAAAGCGTTCTTGCATCTCATTTTTTCTTGCTGTTTTTTCCTTTGGGTTTCTCTAATTTAACTTCACTGTCAAAAGACTTTTAAACCAGTGAGTTCCAAAGCCTTTTGCAGGTCTTCAGCAGATTCAAAGTCTACATAGCCAAACTTCCTACTTGTACCAATTCTGATATCTACAGTAGTGAGATCAATTTTAGCAAAAGCTTCACTGATACCAGATTTTAGTTCAGAAGCAGATTTGTTAGAATGCAGATTTCCAACAAAGAGACTGAAAGCTGTAGTGGGTTCTGTGTCTTCCGTTTTTTGTTTCTTGGCTCCAGGAACTGCCTTTTGTTTCACCATTTCCTTTTTTCATTTGCCAGGTGCGTCTTTGACAGGCTGTTCCTCATTCTCCTCATCTTGTTCTCATCATCATCTTCACCCTCCTCATCCTCCTCCTCTTCAGCTATACTCTTGGCTTTTTAGAGGCAGCTTTTGCAGGTGCTTTCTTCCCTTTGGCTGGCATTTCCATGGCTTCTTCCTCAAAGTCCTCCTCCTCCTCCTCATTGTTCTCATCCTCTGAGGTGGGGCTGCAGCCACTACGTTCATTACTTTTGGTTCAAATTGCTCGTCTTCATCCTCACCCTCCTCGCTGTCATCTTCATCTGCATCACTGTCTGCCTTTTTGGAATTTTTACCATTCTTTGCCTGCTTGGCTGTGGTAACAGCACCCTTTTTACCCAGGGCTGAGACAACAGCTTTGTTTGGTGTGGCTCTCTTCTTTTTTTTTTTTTTTTGAGTTATTGTACCTTTATTTATTTTTAGATTGAACATTGTAAATAAATTACTCACAAACTTAAATGAAGTAACAATAAAAATTGTCCAAAATAAAAATGAAGGAAGAATTTACAGATAAGTCATATAACAGTTCACCCTGTGCCAAATTCAAGAAACTTATATTCATATAATTAGAATTCTCACAGTAGAAAGGGGTAGGCAATAAATATTTAAAGATTTAAAAATTTTTATTAGGTTGAATTTATAACATCACATTTCCAAGAAAAATGAACCTTTTGCACAAGAAATTTGAATAAAATCATACAACACATACAAAAATGAAATTGTCCAAAACTAATTGTAAAAAAAAATCATTAAAGCACATACATAAAAATACTAGCTATGGAAGAACAAAATTAAATACCATCTTACTCCACATTAGAAAAAAAAGCAAGTGTATAAGAAACTAGACTAATCAATTCAAAGGAATGAAAGAAAAAAAAGATCTGTCCCCACTGAATTTTATGCTTAGCAAACATACCTTTGAACAGTAAAATATTTTCTAGTTATACAAACTCAAAATATCCTAATAACTCTAGATGTAGCATATAGAAAATAACAAAGAGTATAATCCAGAAGGCAAATGTTGCTATATGGTCCTAGATAAAAAACAAAGAGCTCTCAAAATGATAGTTATGCAGGTCTATGTAAGGTATATTAGATGAACCCATTTAAAAAGGTTATTGAAGATTTCAACAAAATAGTATCAATCTTATGTCGGGTTATATAAATATTTTTTCATGTGTGTGTGTGTAAAAGACAAAGAAGTGATATAAAGTCAATGGAAATATACTTTTTAAAGTTTATAATACTAGGAGAAAGTATTATACCATGACTTATAAGTAGATTATAAGTCAAAGACACAGTATAAATTTTAAAACAAAAATTAAGATTAAACAATATTCAAGAAATTAATGACATATTAATTAAAAATTAAATATTTCAAAACAATACAACTGAGAAAGTTTTCATGATAGTAAAGAATTACTAAGAGTAAAACATAATGTAAATACTGAAATGGCAAATATATGACCAGCACTTCTAACAGTTTAGGGATAGGATATTGCACAAAGTTCTAGTATGTAGTGGACATGGGCAGGTGTCACTTATGGGACTGGGCTATTTCCTTGATACCCACCCTGTAGACCTGGATAGAATCATGCCACATAGGGTGCAAGAGAAGTCCATTTGTAGAGAATGCAGATGGAAATATTTTGCTGCTATATACAAAAGAATATTGAAATATTGCTTTTGTGTACTTCTTTTTCTTCTGTGTTTGTTTGCCCTATTTGGTGGGTTCTTTCCATTCTCATTCATGGAGTTATGATCATTTTTATCCCTCTCTAGAATATCTTATAGTAGTCTGTATAGGGTTGGGTTTGTCATCATGAAATTCTTAAGTTTTTCTTTGTCATGGAAGTATTTCACTTATTCATTATACTTGAAAGAGAGTTTTGCAGAGTATATCAGTCTGGGTTGGAATTTGTTTTCTTGCAAGACTTGTAGTACTTTGCTCCATGCTCTTCTTGCCTTGATGGTTTGTGAAGAGAAATTTGCCATTATTCTCATGGGTTTTCCTTTAAATGTGATCTATTTATTTTCTCTAGTGGCTTTTAGTATACTGTTCCTGTGCTAAATTTCTGGGATCTTGATTATCATATGTCTGGGTGTGTTTTTAATTGGGTTGATGTTATTTGGAGTTCTGTATGTTTTGGTTACTGCATGTCAGATTGTTTCCTCATAGTTGGGAAGTTTTCTGTTATTACTTCTGCCCATATTCTTCTTATTTGTATTTACTCCCTCTTTTTCATTGATGCCTATTAGTCTTAACATTGTTTATCTTTGCATCATTGCAGAAGGTGATTTTTTCCTGCATCCTAGTTGTTTTTTGAGATCTTTTCTTACCTTTTCATGAGCTGCAATGGTGTTCTCAAGGTCTGAAAGTCTGTTTTCACTTTCATGCAAACAGTTTTGCCAACTTATGATTGAGGTTTTAATTTCTTGATAGCACTGTGAATCTGCTTCATGCATTCTATTTCTTTTCTACATTGCTCATTGACAGATTCCATCATTTTTCTATTCTCTTCTATCTTAGTGTCTTCTTTAGAAGCACTTATACTACTTTCATTATAGTTATTATTTCTTTTTTTACTTCAGAAATTATTTCTGATCTGATATCCTCTATACCTTTCTGCAATTGTTTTTTACTTCAGATGCTATTATTTCAGAGACTTCAGGTGTGTGATTTCCAATTTCTTCTAGGCACTTGTCCTGCACTTCGTTCTCAGTGGGCTCGGAGCCTGAGAATGCATTTTGCTCCTTCTCTTTGTCATTTTTGTATAGTACTGTCTTTTGACCTATGTTGTAGAGTTTTGACATTTATTACCTTAGCACCAGGTCCAGATCTACCAAGTTCAAACTTGTCCAGGTGGGTGTGGCTTGGGTCTCACTGCTGTGCTCCACTTCTTCCTGCTGCAGCCCTTGGAGGTGAACCCTTTGTGCCACTTTGGCAAGATGTTCTGCTCCTGGAGCAGCTGGATGGGTCTTGCCTCGAGCCTCTCTGCAGGGAGTTGTGCTGCAGGGTTCCACACTGGGCCTGTCTGATGGAAGAAGTTCCACTCACAGGCTGGGCCTGGGCTCTGGATGGTCTCATTCATGCTGGGCCTGGGCTCTGGCTCAGAATCTCCCTTCTTACCAGATCCTGCAACTGCCTTGTCAGGAGTCATTGTCTTCTTGGTGGGTGTGGCTACCACCTTTTCCCTGGAGTAACAATTGCCTTCTTGCCAGCTGTGACAATTGCCACCTTTTTGGTTGGAGAAGCCATTACTTTTTTTTGCTGGAGTCACAGCAGCTTTAATTTTTCTTTTCCTAAGGGATGACAACCTCTTCTCCACTGCTGTCATCTTCTTATCATCTGACACTTCATCATCACTTTCTTCTGCCTCCTTTGAGGGAAGTGCTATTTTTTTTGGGTCACCTTGATTTTTACCAGTCTTTGAGAGCATTACCATAATGTAAACCACCACTGTGGTTTACAGTGGTGGACTGTGTGGTGAATGGTGTAAATAAACTTAGGAGAAACCTATGCACTGTACATGGTGGCCACAGGTTCTAAAGACTCAGGAGTATGTACGCCTGGTAGCCAGTGGCAGCTAGAGACTTAACTGCTAGTATTTAAAACCCTCAGAAAATAACTACTTCTCAGAGGTGTCCTCCAAGTATAGCTCATTTATGGGTTTTGAATCTTACATAAGATTCTACCTCTTTAATTTGTTGGAGATGGGAAGTTGTTATCTGCTTGGTCTAGCCCCTGGTTCTTTTGTACTGGCTTGAGGTGATCTCAGTCTTGGTATACGAGGAAGAACATGAGCTAAAGTGGTTCAATCAGCATTAACAATGGCATCAAACAGAACCACCTGCTAATGAAGGCTTTCATTTCTTCTATCCCCCTCCACTGCTGCATCTCTCTCTGGAGACCTCTGGTGTTGCCAGCATTCACTATGCATCTACAGGGCTGAACCTCTTCTCCCATGCCATGAATCCCAACTCAGAGAAGGCTCCACTGGCTATCTCCTTCCTAATTGAAGTTTCTCTCTTTACTCTCTCTCTATGGGCTTTACTTTTCGTCTCAGATCCTTCTTGGGTCCAGGGGACCCATTTCTCTCCTTCATTGTGTTGCTATCTTCCAGTGAAATGGACCATTGTTAATAGAACAACAGTTCAGTTTGCATGGCTACTTAGAAACAAGTGGTTTCTGTTTAGTGCTAAGGGTTTAATCACTGACTGAACCAGTAAGCTTCACTCAATTTAGGGGAATAACAACAACATAGTAAAGAGATATTTCTGGTTTAAATGTGAACAGACCAGCTCAGTTTTATTACAAATACTGACTAAAACTTACCAGATGGTGAGTTATCAGCACTCTGTTAACTTTAAAAGAAAAGCATATTTTATAGCTGGAAAATAACTTTGTTGTAACCCACATTCCTACATTGAGTCTAAAATAGGTTAATTCTGTATTAAAAGTTCAGATTCAAGAATATGCTGGACAGCAATTATAGAAATAAGACATTATAAATTATTATTTTAGTCTATATCTCAAATGGTATTACTTGCTCAACAGAGGAATTCACAAGTTTTGCAATTTCCATTACAGATAAATATCAAAATAACATGGTATGACATTAAAATAATTATGCATACTAAAAGATGGAAAAAGAAATCTAGTTGTTCCTGCAGTTAATGTCTTAACAATTTATGAAATCAGCTCAAAGGTCAAATGTCTGCTAGAGGACCCTAGTTGAGATTAAAATGCACTATGTAATCAAATGTTATCAGAATAATTAAAACTCTTTTATGCTTAACTGATTCTATTTTTTGAAACAGTGATAGACTTTAATAAAATGTAATATATCTTTATCACATGAGTTTCTAAAATCTTGCTTTCAAATTGCTTTTTATAAGCAATAAGCTCTGATGGAAACTGGCATTTATTTTTTGAAATTTTATACTTTTATATTAGGTTTTCAAAAACAAAGATATACCTGTGTGAAGCAAATAAATATTCAAACAACTTAGGAAATGAATTATCAGATGGTCTGTTTTATGCTAGTGATTGGTTCAAAGTTCATATCCATGACACAATGTCCTAATGATGAGTGGTACATGCTAAAAGTTACATTCATTAATGTAGCCTATAATTAGCTGAATGAATAAAGGAATATTGATTTTCCAAAGATTTTTTTTTCTTCAAGTTTCAAAAGGCAAGAAAGTTCTACTTTATGACATTTTTCAGTAATTGAACATATGAAATTATTGGAATCATATATCTTATAGAAGATACTCTAAAATGCATCAATTCTTATTAAGTTAATTGTTGGGAAACAGGGAGGTAGGAAGAACAGGAATGGAAAACTAGTATACAGCTGACAAAAGTAACATCTGATAATTTCTTGTGTCTTTCTCTTACATATGAATTTAAATCTTAAGAGCATAATAAATTAAAATCAAAGACCTCCATGAAATGATTTTCAACTAGAAGTTATGCCTTTGATTTTATAGCCTTTATAAGCTTTTAAATAGCCTGAACTTTTAGTACATTGTCTGTTTTCTAACTATTTTATTCGAGCTGCTAGTGCAGCAAATAAACAGTTCATGCTTTGATCTCATCAAATTACAACTTACAGTTCCTACAGCCATAAATACCATGTTGTTTCTCTTGCGCCTCTTGCTCTGGCAGGGGTGGTCTGCTTCACATCACTATCTCCTCAGTGCACCAACAATGCTCACTCAGACAAACAGCAGAGGCTGCGAACTGCTCACAGATAGCATCTGGTATTTCTCGGGATGGCCATCATGGTGAATCCAGTATTCAGCACTGCAATACTCAGTTTATCTAACAACTAAGTCTGAAAGGAATTCCACCTTATCATAAACCACTAACTTAACTGTCCTGGACAAAATCACAGAACAGTATAAAAGAAAAATGAACATTATCCTTGGGAAAATTGATGAAGTTTTAACTGAATGATATAACCACTGTTACTAGATTTGATTAGGTTTTCCAAAAGAAAGTAAAAAACAAAAAGCTTTTCTTAACAAGCTATATAAGATATACAAAATATAAAGCTAGTGTACCTAGAATACATAAAACATTAAAACTTAGCTCTTAAAATATTTTATATTCCCCATGTTTGCTATTACTTAGACTTTGAAGTCAAAAGGCAGCACAATTTTCTCTTTTCCTTTTCATAAATCTTTCTTGTGAGAACAATCTGGTTGTACATACACTGATATAAGGCTTTCCAGAGTGACAGAGCCTGCCATCCCCTAACTCATTGAGTGCTCGGTGGTGGCCCCGGCCTAGAGCACAAGGCCTGGGACAGAGGCAAGCTTTCTTACAAGCACCCCATCCACTCATTTTAGAGAGAGACATTCTTCACCCTCTCAATAAATCTGCCACAGGTTTGTCTCAGTGGGTTCATATGAGCTCCATCTAATCTGTAGGTCAGTGTTTTAAACTGTGTTAGAAATAAAAGTCTGTTTTTAATCATGAAACTTTTCTTTTAATTTAATGGAAAACAATAATCATACATATTTATAAGGTATAATCTTTTAGCAATAGAACAATAACTAAAGATATACAAATAGTTTAATCAGCAAACTTTTATGGACATTACTAAATCACTGACAAAAATACTAAATACTGCACATTTTCACTCTTGTGGAAGCTAAAATAGAAATTTTCATAGAAAGGAAGAGTAGCATATTGTTCACTAGAGGTTAGGAAGGGGAATGAGAGATATAGAGAAAAGCTCAGTAGCAAGTACCAAAATGCAATGCTTGGGAAGAGTATATGCTAATACTCTACAGCACAGCAAGGCAACCATCATTTATTTTGTTACTTTTAATGTAGTTGGTACAGGGTCTCACTATGCAGCTTGGACTCATAGTGATCCTTCTGTTTTCAGCCTCCGCAGCACTGGGATTATAGGCACCACCACACCTGGTCCTGGTGGCTGGCTCAGTGCACCTGGGAGGGTGTGCGGGGGGGGGGCAGTGAATCCCATTCCTTATACTTGCCTAAGCAGGGGCTTAGTCCACTGAGTTATCTTGCCAGCCCTTAGTATCTATTTTATAAAGAATTACAAGAGTCCCAAAATGAAGAAATGATAAATGTTTAAGGAGATGCTAATTATCCTGGTTTGATCATGACAGATTATATACATGTGTAAAATATCACATTGCATCCTATAAATGCCCCATAATTATATAAAAAAAGACTTAAAATGGTCCAAGGACAGACTTCTCACTAGAGAAGATCCATAGTGAGTATATGCAGACTTTCAGTGTCACATGTAACCTGGGGGTTGCAGATCAAATGAGGCAGCTCCATGCAGAGCACGTGTCTAGCACACATGAGGCCCGGAGTTTCCTCCCAACCTGGACAAACAAACAAAACCACTAGGCCCAATTACAGGCACCAAACTCAAAGCACTGTGAATGTGGAGCACAGGTGAGGGTGTGACACTGAGGGCCTGTGTGTGCATGGGGCTAGGGACCCCAGGGTAACTGCTGCCACTTCTTACCCTGTGAATTCAACCTTAGAGAAAATACACCTGGTACATTAAATATAGTAACTTCAAATAATGAGATTCTGTGCATGTAGAAAGGTATAAATGCTTACATGGGGAGTGCTTTTTTCTTTTAAAAGCAGAATCCTAGCACAATGTGATTGTCATGTGCTTAGAATTCTAGCCCTGTGGTAAGCTGAGGCAAGAAGACCAGAATGTCCAGTCCAGCCAAGGCCACTTACTGTCTGTGCAAGAACCTGACTTGGAAGGGGTGGGGGAAGGAGTTCAGTACAAGGGCCCAAGTTTATATTTTCAGGAAAATAAATAAATAGGCAACCAGCCTCCTTTTGAGTTGAGATGCCAATACTGTCCTAAATTGGATTAATGATGCACCAGAGTCTCATATTCATAATTTTTATTCCTCAAGTTCAAATTGCATTTTGAAAAGATGGCAGGGTGAGGTGTATAGTATGTGACAGTCACTCTGCCATCTCTAGGATGAAATGCCCAACACCCACAGCTTAAAGGTGGAAAGCTTATGTTGGCTCAGTTCCAGTGTTTAGTGGAGGCTGGCTGGCTCCAAGGAAATGTTAGAAGAGACTACCAGATCTGTGTAAAATAATTTCAGAAGGACCTGTAACACTCCCTTACAGGCCCACCCATCACCCACGTCCTCCAACCATGGTCCACCTCCTAACAGCTGTATCATTTTTGCTTTTTTTTTTTTTTTTTTTATTATCGTAACAGGAACTCAGAACCATGCCCTTGCTGGCGGGCTCCGTGCCACTGTGCTGCATCCCCAGCCTAATTGCACTTTCTGCTGAGAAGAGTGTCTCTGTGATCTAGTCTCCTTCCAAAAGCTTTGTCTCTGAGCAGGAGACTTCTGGGGGACACTTTAGATCTAAATCCTGACAGGGCAAAATCTTACATTTTGAAATTCATTATTACCTTACTAGAGTCATAACTCAAAGTTTATGAATCTTTACTTTTTTACCAAAAAACTAGTGTTTTATAGTAATAAGACTATTTTAGACTATAATATTTTATTTAGTAATATAAAGTTATACCAATCCTACCTTCTTTAAGCTGCATATTTCAGATTCTTGCTTCTTATTTAAAGATGAAAGTCTTTTGTTTAATTGTATTGCTTCTTGTACTGAAATATGAAAGACATTTGGGAAACACTGTATATTTTAAGAAAAGTATGACTAGCTTGCATAGGGAAAATAGTGTCAATATTATAGATACAATTATTTAATATTCACTAAATAGTCATTTGCTACTATCTGATAAGTTAAATTTATTCATGATGAATAAGTCCTTTTTAACAATGTGTACTAAACATGTCAGTTTAAATATAACACCTACCACTGTTTTCTAACTTTGTGTGATTCTTTTTCACCAGTCCAAACTGATTTGCTATTGTAGCACAGTATTTCTCCATTTCATTCAGTTGCTTATAATAATCTTCTTTAGCCAAAAGATGAAACTGGACCTTTTGCTCCTATTTTAAAGAATAATTTTTGAAGTTATTGATAGAATACAAACATAAACATGTATAATGTGTATACAGTGATAAATCACTGTTCTTAATAAGATGTCCAAAATAAACACCATAAAAACACTCTAGAGCTACACTACTGGGAGGAAAATGTTAGGAGAGGCTGCGAGATCTGTGTAAAATAAAGCATACTATTTTCCTGTAACAAAACAATCACTTCATGTAATGCATCTACTGCTTACAATTTCTTTTTCTGAGTCAACTGTTTAGTTTATATATAAAAACCTAATCAATCTACCACTAAATAGAGTATGAGGATTAAAGCAATACTTGGAAGTATTTTTCTTTCTCCCACAGATCATTTGGATAATTAAGACTTAACTACATCATTTTTGCCCCTTTAGTTTTCAACCATAAATTTGACATAAATTGGCAAAACTCAGGCAGTTTTTCTGAGAATAATTTAAATGACATAGCACCTTCTCACTGCATTACAAATAGAAGACAGGAATAATAACTAAGTGGCAGGAAGGCAATACAGTACAGTTGAAAATCAGTACAGTCAAAAACTAGAGATGTAATTGGTAAAAATAAGACCCTACTCATATTAGAAGGGTCACCACTCTTTCAGCTAACAGTACTACTTTTACCATACTTAAGAATTGACCTTAACTTTTAAAAGTTACCTAGCATGTGCAAAGCCCTGGGTTCAACTGCCAGTACCTAAAATGTTAATAAAATCAGTAATATTTTAATTTTTATTTATTTAATATTTATTTATTTATTATTTGTTACAGGGTCTCAAGTGATCCTCCTGTCTCAGCCTCCCCAGAGCTGGGATTATAGGCATAGGCCACCACTCTCAGTTTTTGTGATCAGCATGGCATGCCTGGATTCCAGGACCAGCACAGAACTAGCAATTGAACCTGGGTCCTTGAGCTTGCCAGGCAGGCGCTTAGACCACTGAGCTATCTTCCCAGCCCCAATACCTTTTAAAGCTTTGTAAAAAATCTCAACATTAGAAGAATCACTTGACAAGCTTTACATCTTTTTAAAAAACTGCTTTAGCTTCTATGAAAAAGTGTTAAAACACACAAACAAACACACCAGCCCAACGAAACACAGAATAGGCCCATCAACTGGCACTCCCTATTTGTAGTCTGAATGAGTTACTGTTGCCCTGCAGAGTATTTTTTTCCCACTGAGTTGTCTCCCAATCCCTGAAGAGTTCTAAGAGTGGATTTTTGCAGAAGGCATCTAAACAATATCCATTTCCTTTACTCAATATGACCAGTACTATAATTTATTCTACTGAAATTGTCTTTCTCATTAGTTTCACAGGACTAGAACTCACAAGCTTTATTTTTCTCCCAGGAAAAATAAATCAATTGCTTTATTGTTGAAAATAAAGCAATTGATCTACCTTTCTGGAATTTGATCTGAGTAAACACACTACAAAACTGAAGAAGTTTAGTGGTGACCCAATTCAAACTAGTATGAGACCTCTGCTGTGGTTATATTTTGCCTCCCAAAGTTCCTGTATCCCTGTTACTGCACTCCCAAACTCAAAAGGTACTGTAATCCCTGTAGGGAGGTCTAATTGACTACCATACTGTCCAGTCTCTGGTTGACTGGGTGCCTCCACTGAATTTCTGTTTGTGTAAATTAACCAGAGTCACATTTTACTACTTAAAACCAAAGTACAGGTAAGGTATCACAGTAGCCAAGTTACTATGTGTTTAAATCTTGTTTCTGTGACTAAGATAATATGATGTTGGGCAAATCATCCTGTTTTAAAGTGGAGATTACCCTACAATTTCCTTCCCAGTGTTGCCATAGAGATAAAATGAATTTATATCAAGTGCTAAGAACAGGTCTTTTTACATAATAATCACAATGTAATGATTTGTAATTGTTCCTTAACTGATGAAAGTATCCTTAACCATTTTAATTAATTTATAGATCAAGAAGAGCTTTCTCTTAATCAAGAATATACAATTAAAGCTGTGCCTAACTCTATTATTCTGACCAATCTAATGGTACACTTAACTTTTTCAAAGTTATTTTTTAATGATTTTAACCCAAGTTATAATACAACCAGTAATGATTATAGCAGGTCAGTTCAAAGTTTCTCAGTGCCTCCTGTGGGCTTTTCAACACCATTAGTTGGTCATTTGAACTAGTTGTCAACAAATGTTAACAATGAAAAAAGTGAGCCACATTCATTTCATCTAAAATATCAATTAACTTCTGATGGAGGGAATTATATACTCTCAGAAGATGTGTGGAAACCAGTAATGGTGGCACATGCCTATAATCTCAGCGTTGGGGAAGCTGAGGCAGGAGGATCACTATGAGTATGAGCTGCATAGCAAGGCTTTGTACCAAATAAATGAATAAATATTAAAATAAAAGTTCAGGGCTGGGGAGATAGTTTGGTGGTCTAAGCACCTGCCTGGCAAGTGCAAGCACCCAGGTTCAATCCCAATATTGCATGCCGTGCTGGTCCTGGAATGCTGAGCGCACTGTGCTGGCCCTGAAACCAGACATGGTGGCACATGCTTGTAATCCCAGCTCTGGAGGGGTTGGGACAGGAGGAATACTGAGTCTGAGCTGCATAGTGAGACCCTGTGCCAAATACATAAATAAACAAATAAATAATTTTTTTAAAAAATTTAAAAAGATGTGTGAAAACCCATGAGCATTTTACTGAGAACTAGTTATAAAATTCTTTTATTCAACAAATTTTGCAATTCAAATATGTATGCAGTTTTTAAGAGAAAATTCTTTATTATATACTAATACATAGTCCCAATGATGGCTTAACTTTTCAGCTAAAAAGTGATAGGAGGTCATTGCCTAAAAAGGGTCACAAACATAAATAAATAAATAAATAAATAAATAAATAGGTTCACAATTCTGCTAACAAAAAGTGTAGCAAATGCCAAAGAGATTTCATCGGCATTTCCTATTTCTTAAAGCTCTATACATTAACTTACAATACACACTGTTTTGACATCTTGTGCTGAAGCTGAAGTTGAACTCAATAAAAATGCAGTTTCATTTCTTTCTATGATGTAACTGCTTTCCCAGTACAGCAGCCTTTTCAGTGAACATGATGAATACAGACGATTTCTAGGCCACAAGGGGAGCAACAGCTCAGCGCAACAATATTCATCTGCGCTCATGTGGCTGCCCTGACAGTCCTGAGCTACCAAGTCTGCTACTGACTGCAGCATTACTGATAACAAATTCTCTGATAAGAAACAGCAAACACAACTGGTAATAACTACCAAGAACATTTTAAAGAATAACAAAGTAATGGCACTACTTCTATTACAACATTCATATTATATACCATATCATAATAGGAAAAAAAGCTTATTTTACAGTGCCTAATAATTAAATACATAGTGTACATTAAGCATATTTTGTTTTTTGTACTCTATTTTTTATTATTAATTTTACTGAGAAACAAATACCAATGAGACATTTTCAAAAACGATTAATAGGACAGTTTCAACAATTAATACAATGTATATTGTTGTCTTTGTATTATTCATAGTACAAGATGCAGACATGATATCCTGTCCCAACACTATTAGTACAAATCTTTCTTCTCCTTGAATTAAGAGAAAGTATCTGTATATCTATCCTATTTTGTATATACAGACACAAAATCATCCTTCATTTGTATCCCCATTTGTTGTTTAGTTTTGTCAGAGATGGGTATTCTGTTGACATTTAAATATTGTAGGTGAGTAAATTCAGCAAAGTAATCCAATATACTCAAGGAGTCCATAATACTAGTAGGTTATCTGTAGGACTGGCAATGTCAGAAGTTGTTGACTTCAGCCCTTTACAGCTCAGCATATTAATATGGCTTTAATTTTATACCTCATTTTTATACTTTTCTGCTGGATGGTTAAGACCAAGATAAAGCAAGACGTATATAACAAGAAATGTAACTTTTGTGTCTAACAAGGTCAGTCAAATCCCCTCAGGATTTAGCCTGAAACTGTGTACCTCAGTTTGTAGATCCTTTGTCAGCCATGTGGATGAGTCACAGCCATTGCTTGAGCTATTTGCTCTCTGTGAAAGCCTGAGAGAATGTTTTCTCTCTCCATGTGACTCTCCTTTGGCACACTCTACATTGTTGATCACTTTCCTCTATGACCCCATAATCTCCTTGATCAGAAAATTTGGGATATCACTGAATGACAGGATGTTACAGTACAGGTTCTCTTATGTCCTGAGTCCTCACTGAACTTGAAAGACTAGAGCCAAAATGTTGGCTGTCCTTGTAGATCTTCTTGTTCTCTAATTTTCTGGTCTGCAAACTTAATTTGTTAACCCTCCAGAAGAGAAGCTTAATATTACCCTATAACAGGCAGTTGAGCTTAACCTCTCTATTTGTCTAAATACCAAACACTTTAGACATAGCATGGAACATGGATTTTCCATCAAGTATTGGTATGTTACACTTTAAACCCCTACAGAATATAAAGAAAAATAAATAAAAATATTTTTAAAAAGTTGGAATAAACAATTATATATTTTAATACAGAAATTTAGAAATCTAACTATATACAGCATTATAGCAGGACAGTCCTATGACATTTTTTTTTCCTTGTCTCTTATTTTCATTTATTACCTCATTTAAAAACAAACAAACATTTAGTTGAGAGACAGTACAGCAGTAATGGTATGACATGACAAGCAGTATGTATTTAAAAGACCAGAGTGAGAGCCATTCCAAGCATGACCCTAGTTTTACACATTGCTATCTTCAGTGCAGTTGCTTAGTTCACCGTTATCAGCATATATAGTTAGTCAGGGTGAGAATCCTACCAATTAACTGCTAGTTTCAAAAACCTGCTGAAGATTCTCAGGATCATTTCCTTAACCATCTTGTGCTTATAAATGTGTGATTTTTCCCTGTTATGCTTCCTAGCTTTTTCCCTTGCCCTCTCTTTGTTGTTTAATCCTTAAGTTCTTGCTTTCCTTTTAATTGTATTATACCTTTCTCTTTTTATTTCTTCTTTTGAGTTCTTACACTAAGGAGACTATATGATATCTACACATGTGGGTCTGATTTAAACTGTGATTCATTTATTTTTTCTTTTACACAACTTTGCCACTAACTACACAATTTATATTACAAGAAAATAATATCCAGATATACTGTTTAATAAACACATGTGTACTTCAATTTTGAAATCTTTTATTTATCTGTTACAGGGTCTTGCTATACAGCTTGGACTCATAGTGATCCTCCTGTCTCAGCCTCCCTGGTGCTGGGATTACAGGTATGTGCCATGGTCAGCATGGCATGCCCAGGGTTCAGGGACGAGCACAGCATGTGGTGCTAGGGTTGAAATCTGGATACTTGTGCTTGCCAGAGAGGCACTTAAGATGGCCAAGCTATCTCCCCGGCCCTGTTTTAAATGCAACTAATCCACACAAAATGAGGGATGGAGAAAAAGGATACACTTGAGACATTTAAAGTGGGAATCATTTACAAATACTGACACACAATTTTTTTAGAAATACTTTTACTAGCCAGGGATGGTGGTGCATGTCTATAATTGGAGTGCTCAGGAGGCTAAGGCAAGAGGATCATCTCAATTTGGAGGCCAGCCTGAACTACTCTCAAGTGAAACCCTGTCTCAAGAACAAAACAGAACAAAATAAAACCCCAAAATACAGGAAAGGAAATACATTTACTAATAAAAGCTATACCCAGAGCCCCTCCATTTCCTTATTTAATGAGACTAATTTGAAAACTAGTTAGGTACTCACCTATAAGGAATCATGAATTTGTGTTAAGTTTCTTAATGCTATTTTTCAAATAATTTCTTTTAGGACACTAGATGTTATTACTCTTCAAACTCTTGCCTTGACATTAGTATGTACCTTGGTCTTGCTTTGCTCAGAGAGTCAAATAATATAAAATAATGATGTATTGCTCTAAAAAAGATTAATTTTGAATATAGAAAAGGCAATATAAGCTGTGTAAGAATAATACAAGAAAAATTATCAAAGAATTTTTGTGTAAGATAAAGATATATCAGAATGTTTAGAAAAACATTAGTTTTTAAATTAAAAAGTAAATATTCTGTCAGAGTGGGTGTAAGATATTAAATCAATATATATAATTATTTTAATGAAAAGTGATATAATGCTTTAAAAATTCAGAAAAACACACTATGACTCTAACTCAAATATCATCTTAGTAAACCACTTTAATAGGTTATAATTTACTATCACAAAAAGGCTAGAAGTGACTAAAACTAGGTAATTATCTTTGTTTTTAGAGATTATAAACATATGTTTAACTAAACTTTAAACTAGAGTACATCACATTTTATGTTGCCTTTGATCTTTAACTTGTAGCCTTATCTCTTAGGTCAAAGGACACATTATCCAATTTCACTATATTTTGTGTAAAATCGCTGTAGCGTTGAGGATGACTTTCAGAACAAATGTCATGGTACTTAAAGGCCAACTGGAATTTAGTTTTTCAGCTTCTTAATTAAAATCAGAGTTTAAAAGAGTCTGACAATACTATTTTATTCTTTCCAGTTGAACAGCAACAGAATTTCACATCTTTTAGTCAATCAAGCTTAACAATCTCTTTATGAACTCTTTTATTTTCTAACACATCAAAACAATTTCAAGAAGCAAAATATTACTTTATATCTTTAGACTGAGTGTCATAAGTGAGAAGTCAGACTCAAACATTAACCTCACTTGCTTTACAGTCCACTGCAAAGAATAAAGATTGAAACTTTATTAACCCACATGATAAGCCTTCTAAGGATTTAAACAGATCTAGGAGAATTCTCAGTCAAAACCACACACACATGTCCTTTGGACTGAAGGACGGCTAGAAACGAAGACTATTCCATAGAATTTTGTACTGTTAACCAAAAATATTTATTTTTATATACATGGGAAGAGGAATCCATGACAAATACTGTTGTACAAGAACCACATAAGTGTAGAACAAAAAGATGGGGATTCACCAAAGTGGGGTTTTCCTGAGGCAACTGGGTCACTACACTCCAAATGCCACTTCATCTATTTCAAATTTTATAATAAATAACTACAATATTTGCATGAATATCTAGCAAAGTATCATAATGGCTTCACTTTTTTTTGTATTTGGTACAGGGTCTCAGTATGCAGCTTAGACTCGTAGTGATCCTCCTGTTTTCAGTCTCCCTAGCACTGGGACTACAGGTGTGTGCCACCATACCTGGTCTCGGTGGTTGGCTTAGTGTGCCTAGGGGTGGGGATTTTGTGGCATGTGGTGCTGGGGCTCGAACCCTGTAGGTTTTATTTTATTTTATTATTACTTTTAGTAATTTCACTGAAAAACATATAATGAGACAGTTTCAAAACCCCATTTTATTTTATTTTTTGCAGAACCAGGGATTGAACTCAGGCCCTTGTGCTTGCCAGGAAGCGCTTATTCCACTGAGCCATCTCCCCAGCCCCTTATTGTATAAGGGCACTGTATCTTTTATAAGTTAAAGAATTCATGTAAGCTGTACTGAATTGAAATTCTAAGTCTAGCACTTAAAGGTGATCACAGTATCCATTTTCAATTATTCCTGTTTTATTTTTTTAAACTATAAATATCACACTGATATTCACAAAAGCATGGTGCACTGTATGCATGAATCCAAGTGGGGAAATATATGCTGTTATTTTCTTACCATTTCACTTACTTTCTTCTGTAAAGCATATTTAGAAACCTTGAAAAAATAAAGAAAAGATTATTAAACATGTTTATTACAAGTTCCTTCACATATAAAAGTGCATGCTATAAAATGACATTATCATTTTTCAAAATTTTACTTCCACTAGTTCTCTTTCTTATAACAGTAAGAATGCATTCACATGTTTACCCTAAACACTTGAAAGAAAAGTTAAGCATAAAAGTCAATCTAAAGTAAATCATTTCTAACCTCCGGATGTCAGTAATACCCTTCAGGTCCTTTCTGATGCATTTATATTTTAAAAGAGCCAGTGAGGAGTGGTGATAACAGATAAACTCTTTCATAACCTCTTTTTATCTAACACCTAATGAACACCTTCCTGTGACTGCTTGACATACAATGTAACTTTTCAACAGCCACAAAGTATTCCACTGTCTCATTTGATCAGTTTACCTCACCATTGTTTATAAGTTTACTATATTTTCAATTTTTACACTATCAATTGTTCTAAAATAAAATGCTGTACCTAAACTTTGCAGTTATTCATTTTAGCGGGATAAATTCTAAGCAGCAGCTTCTCTAATATTTGTTAAAAGTTAATTCAGGCTGGATTCAGAATTGGAAATGCACATTTGGATGTCATGTCTATGCACATCATGTTTTAAAGACACATGCCTAGGTGACATCAGAGTATTTTTAAAGTATGTAGAATAAAAACAAAGTATAAGATAAAGGTCCTCTAGAAAAATTTTTACTCCAAAGACAAATTTATGGACTATTGGACTATATAGGATTATTTTGCTGAATTCAAGTATCTATAATATTTATTGTTTTTTTTTTTTTTTTTTTCTGGCTCAGGCTGCCTTAGGGGCCAGTCTGGTAAAGCATCTGGAGCTGGGGATCCAAACCCTGGTATCCTGTGCCTGACTGTGTTTGCATATACAGGTGCTTAAACAACTGAGCTGACTGGCAGGTCTCCTTCAACTACAATACTGGAATGGTAATGAAACACCCATCTCTGTCAAAACAAAACAAAAAAGGGGACATAAATGAAGGACCATTTTGTAGTGAAAAAATATATATATCTGTATATAAAAATAGGATAAATATACAGTTTTCTCTTAGTTCAACGAGAAAAAAGATTTGTACTAATACTGTTCAGATATCATGTCTGCATCTTGTACTATGAATAACTACTATGAAGACAGCAATATGTAATGCACTAATTGTTGTAACTGTCCTACTAACCTGTTTTGAAACTGTCTCATTGCTATTTCTTTCTTATTAAAATTAATTAAAAAATTTAAGGGACTGTCAGTCAATTACTGAATATTACCTGCTGCCATTAGCTGTAGAGAAAACAAATATATGTAGAGCAAACTTGCCACTGCTCTTGAGACACCATGACCTCTGCACATGAGCTATTTTAGCTATTCTAACTCAAAGTCCACAGCCCTACTTTATCTATGCCTTTACAGCAATGCTGAAAGATACCGGATGGCTGCTTTTTGTACAGAGCTGGATTTGAAAATAAGATAATTAGACTGACACAATCTTTTTATGAGTGTCACATTTAATGTTTTGTTTTTTAATTCTTAAAAATTACATACAATTTGGTTTATCATAGCAGATACAGGTATGTCTAATAAAAAAATAACAAAAACTATAGTGATACCAATTAAGATGAACTGTAGAAGGAAACTGCAAAGATGACAGGTACTTTCCTAATGATTATACTACATTTTATGAACAAATGTAATGAAAGTTCACTAAAAGCACACTTCTTTAGAGCAAACCTTATTTGCTAATTTTTCATTAATTGCATTTAAATTACTTGTGAACAAAGTCCCCTAATATACACTACTAAAAACATTTACTCCTTTCCTCTCTCAAAAGGTTCAGGCCTGAGTCCACTAGGTGGGGCAGAACAAGGTGAGGATCTGTGCACAAATGAAGCAATGGGCACAGTGTTATAGGATGAGAACCAGCCTGACAGAGAACGGGGTCACCAGGGAGAGAGGGCCATCTGCTGCCTAGATGTGGCTGGTGGGAGGACAAGTACTTAGCAAGAGAGAGGCCTTAGATTCAGTCCCTGGCACAGGAAGGGAGGAAGGGGGAGGAGGAAGGGATGTAGAGATGGAAGAGAGGGGATGGAGGCAGAGAGGGGCAGGTGTACCCAGTAAAAGGCAACCTAGCTCAAGGTGTCTGAATCCATGCTGGGCAAGGATGGCAGCCATAGGAGGAAAGAGCAGACATCAGAATAACTGAGTCACTTCATACAGGAGCAGTTTTCAAATGTGTAAACGTCCTAACAATAATGAAAGTTGGACATCTGAAAGAGAAGAAAAGAATAAAGATAGAAGGAAATAAACCAACCCTTATGCTTGGAGACCATGCTTGGACATGGTGCTTTTGGTATCCAGAGTGACACAAAAATAAAGGTTAATTGGGAGTGTGTGACTGTGGAGGCGCTCTAAATGCTCATGCTTGCCTAGCTCTCTTCAGAGGTCCTGGAGGCACTGACACTGCAGAGCACCAGTGGGATAATGCCCAGATCTTGTCTGCTACACACCATTTTTCTGTTAGCAGGAACCAGGTTAATATGGAGAAATGGTTTGTTCCAAGTCAAAGTCGGGCACAGTGCACTGTGATCCTGGCATATTTGATTTTTATTTGAAAGCAGGAAAATGATAAAGTAATGATGAAGATGTGTCAGAAAGACTAAAAACCCAGCTTAAATGGACTCTTGCTGTCCAAACCAAGAGTAATTTGAGCATTAAAATGACAGTCATAGATTTTAATTCACTGAATAAAAAAGACACATAATTTATAATGATACAAAAATATGCATATTGAAAGTTTAGTGAGAAATGAGATGTTTATATGGTTTCAGAATACCTCCCTACCAAATGTTCTAATGACAAAGAGATAAAGGGTAATCCTTGCAAAGGAGCAACATGTCAGATAGCACCTGAATTATCAAAGTGAACATCTATAATGAAACAAAATGAATGCATGAGTTATACAGTTAAAAAAGAACACATTATTACTTCTGTAATAGTCTTGCTAGAGATATCTAAATTGAATCTAATCAAGAGGAAACATGTAAACACAAATTCAGCAACATTCTGTAGAGCAAGTCTGTAATGTTCAAGAGTGTCAAAGTCACAAACCAAAGCAAACACTGGGGAACTGTTCCAAACTAGAACAGATGAAAACACTAGGAGAGCTAAATGTAGTACTGGATTCTACACTGGATCCTTCTAGTCATGTACCAATATTAACCTCCTGATTTTCATGGCTTGCTATAGTCTTACAGGGGAATTTCCTGATTGTAACAAAGATACATAATATAGTGACAGAGTGACAAAGTATCAGGCTGGCAAATTATTCTCCAATTACTCAGGAAAAGTAAGTTCTGTGTATTGTATTTCCAACTTCTCTGTAAGTTTATGATAAAGAAAAAAAATCAAGTGACTTCAAAAACAATGTGGAATGAACTGATATAACATGTTTCAAAATATAGTATTAATAAAAAATAATTTATAATTTAAGTTTTAAAAAAGCCAAGGATACTTGCATATGTCTGAAACAAAAAAGGTGAGCATTGAAAGTATGCAAGCTGAAGCTCTGGTGATCCAACAGCCCCACAAGGCAGAACTAGGGATCTGGAACATTGGGGGGGGGTTGAATAGGGCCCAGAAAAGCTGCAGACTCCAGCAAGGAGGACTAGAGAAATGGAGCCATCAGCATAAAGAACCTCATTTTGCCCGGGTCTCTGCCTTAAAAACAGAAGTTATCTCATAAGAAACTGAAAACCCTCAATGTGCACCATGAAAGGGAACAAAGAGCTAAACTAATGGCCCAGCTGGGGACTGTTCTGCAGAACCTTTATGGCTCAGTGCAAAAGCAATCCTAGGGGAGTGCTGCAGAAAGAACTTACAACACAGCCTCGTCAAGAAATCACAACTATCATCCCAGAGTGGCTCATGGTTTAAAATGTATGAGCTACATTAAAAAGGAAGCTCTACCACGAGGAAGAATCAGCAGGCAAACACTGTCAAAGGGAAGACTTATTAACCACCCCTGAATAAAATAATCAGAGATAATCAAATTTCAAAGATACTATAAGGTTATTCTAAATGACTAAAATATAAGAGATACAATAAAAAGTATGAGAAAAGTAATAGTGTGAAAAACCAGGTCTGAAAAAATACCAAATAAAACTTCCATAAAAGAACAATGCAGTCATGAAGAAGTAAGGATGGACAAATCACATGGCAAGTAAAACACTGTTGCTGAATTAAGTGAGCTAGAATAGATCTAGATTATATAAAATAACTCAGTGTCACAGAGATACAGAAGTAGAGGCTAGGCAGTCTTGCCTACCACCCAGCACTTTGGGATGCTAAGGGAGAAAGATCACAAGTTTTTTTTTTTTTAATTTATTTTAATCTTATTTTCTAATTTTATCTTGAAGAGTAAAAACAGAAGCAAAAACAGATTGAAAAAGACAGAAACAGGGTAACATACAATACTTATGTTACAGATTTTCAAAGCAGGAATAGCTAATTAACAGTAGTTATGTTTTTACTGTCAAATCTGTTGCTCAGACTGGACAAATAAGTGAATATTAATGCCTTCAAGAAATCTTATTTTTTTTTAAAAATGTATTTATTTTATTTTATTTTTACTTTTTTTTTTTGTCTTTTTGAGACAGGGTCTCAGTATGCAATTCAGGCTGGCCTTAAGCTCACTTTGTAGCTCAGGCTGATCTCGAACTCACAACAATCCTCCTGCCCCAGCCTCCAGAGTGCTGGGATTACAGGCATGTGCCACCTCACCCAGTTTAAAAAATATATTTTAAAGAAAATACAATAATTCTTTTTTATTTTTTTAGGGAAGGGTCTACAGAGTGTTCAGGGTCTCACTACTAGATTGGACTCCTAGTGATCCATCTGTTTACAGCCTGCCAAGGGCTGGGATTACAGGTGAGTGCCACCATACCCAGTCTCAAATGCCATCTCAACATACCCCAGGGATGGAACCCTGGCCCCTTCACTTGCTTGTTGGCGCTTTAATCCACTGAGCTATTTGGCCAGACCTAAAGAGAGTATAGTAATTGATAAGACATTAGAAATGCTACACATTTAGAAGACCAAGATGAGAGGTATTCAACCATGGTTTTTTTTTTTTTTTTTTTTTTTTTAATGTATCTGGTACAGGGCCTTACTACGCACCTTGGACTTGTAGTGATCCTCCATGTTTTCAGCCTTCCCAGGGCTGGATTACAGGTACATGCCACCTGTGCCTGGACTAAAGATCACAAGTTTGAGCCCAGGCGGGGCAACTTAAGTCAGGCCCAGTCTCAAAATTTAAAAACAAAAATTGTTTAAAGGGCTGGAAATGTAGTTCAGGGCAAAGGATTCTGGGCTCAGTCCTCAGTACTACAAATCAGGAAGGGAAGAAAGAAAAGACAGAAGGAATGGAGGGAAAGGGGAAGGGAGAAAAGGAGTAGGACTGTGCACGATGGTGAGAAGATTTGGTATTTACCTTCTGTAAGGCACAAAAGAGAAAATACAAACTCTGTTCAGGAAGGTAACTTCAAGTTATTATGATTTACATTTTTTTTACTTTTTTTTTGTACTGGGGATCAAACTCAGGACCTTGTGCTTACCACTTGGTTACAATCTTCAAAAATGAATAAAATACTAATATTTATACTGCAGGAGCAAATGTTGCAGATTGCATAAAACAAGAAAAAGAAGACACATATTCTGGTAATAAAAACAATTAACTGTGTTCAGAAAGCCCTAAGACTCAGGGTGCTTTCTAAGAGACTTGAGGTAAGCCTGAGAGGAAAGCAGAAACATCCTGCAGACGACATGAACAGCCTCTCATGGTCCTTTCCCTGTCACAATGGAATCTTATTACAATTACTTAACCCATAGAGATGTGACATTATGTTGTAGGCAGCTAAATTAGCTAGAAATATTGCAGGCAGTCACACAGGGCCAGGCCCTCAAGGAGACAATATGGAAGACAAGGTGACTTTGCAACTTTGGAAGAGACAGAGAGCCACTGTAAGACCTTAAGACAAAAGAGTAAGCTAATGAGCCACATAGGAATGGGCATCAAGGATTGATATTCTAAATAAGTATCAATCACCTTGAAAGTACCAGTCACTATCCAACCCCCAACAGGAAGAGACCCCATTCCATACTTATTCCTGCTTGCTATGTGACTCGCTTCCTCATTTGATCCTAATTTAATCAATTTTACCTGAGCAACTGTGCTTGTAACCTTATTGGTTACAAGTTTTGTCCCACTTCATGCCCACCTAAGCAAGTTCCCATGTTAAACTGACCTCACCTCATGGTTTTAGTCTATAAAAATCCCCGGAAGAGGCAGCATTCTGGGCCACCTGCTTGGTTCCCCCTTCTGTCCCTCTCTAGGACATGAGTATTCTTTCCCCCAATAAATATACTTTGCTCTTAACCTCCATTTGTTCCTAAAATTCATTCTTCAGTTTTAGAGGACATGAACTCATCCCAGGTACCTTTCAGGTTGGGAGTTTTATTTCCCTATATCAATTATCCCCAAGTTTTCACACTGTGTACTGCACATGCCATGGCTCTGGACAACTATGTCAATGTGTGCCACCAGGCCAGGGCCACAAGGAGCCTTTCCTGTCCTAATGATGCCCTGTTCTCTGCTTTCTCATCCTTCCTTCCTTTTTCCTAATGCTTAGCAACACTGAGCATTTCACTGTTTTCTCTTTTCCAGAATGCAGAGACTTGGAACCAGAGCCT
This sequence comes from Ctenomys sociabilis, assembly GCA_004027165.1. Taxonomy (NCBI): domain Eukaryota; kingdom Metazoa; phylum Chordata; class Mammalia; order Rodentia; family Ctenomyidae; genus Ctenomys; species Ctenomys sociabilis. The sequence goes on along the minus strand of PVKA01001151.1, from coordinate 26,165 downwards.
CTTCAGATCGGCTTCTCTACCTTGGTTACACTCATTTAAAGCTTCTCTCTGTCTTCCCATGGCTTGACAGCCCATTTCTTTTAATGCTGACTGATGTTTCAGAGTCTGCACATACTACCATGATGGAAACCACTATCAAGTGGCTCTGAGCAGCATTTAAAATTAACCAACTGGCTTTCCATGCTTACCTGTGAGCAAGTCCAAGGCCTAGGCCCCTTGGCTGGAGATGGGCAGTGGACTCATACTGAGTGAACCTCTGGGAGTCACTGGTCCCACTCAGACCTGCAATGTCCTGTAAAGCTGTGAGGACAAGACAGAGCCACAGCAAAGGACACCTGGCTCCAACCCCAATTAATTACAGAGACTGTTGTTGCAGGCACCTCACTTCTGGGTGGAGACCTTCCTGGAGAGAGCATATTCTTTTAAATTAACATAATGTATTGCTTGGAGAATCCCTTGAGTAGACTCCCAAGGTCCTGCTCAGATTTTTACACTTGCCTCAGTATCCCACTCCTTTTTGGAAAACCAAATAAACATGGGCCACCCAGAGAAGTTCTTGGTCTTAGCTCCCAGAGAATCTCCAATTCTGTTAGAGGGTTTTGATTCTCCCGGAGCCCCAAAATCATACTTGATTCTTTTATTAAGCCTTCACTGTATACTCATCTGGGAGATTGTAGGCCTCATCAGTATGATCACCTCCTGAAACACTCTGATTGCTCCGGAGGTCTGGAATATAAGTAGAGCTGCTACAAGTGTCTGTATGCACACGAGTTCTGCACATGAGTTCTTCTGCACATGAGTTTTCAGCTTATCTGGGTCAATACCAACAAGTGTGATTTGCTTAGTCAAGTTTAGTTTTGGAAGAAACAGTCAAAATGACTCCCAGAGCAGCTGTACCACTGAGCTCTCCCACCAGCTTGACCCAGAGCTTCCTGTTCTCTCTGATACTTGCTGGTGTTGCTGCTCCAGAGTGCATTTGTTCTCACTGGTGCACAGTGGTACTTTAGTGTTTTAATTCACATTTTCTTGATGACATATATTAAGGGATATCCTTTCATATTCTTACATTATCTGTACATGTATCATTTTTGTGAAGTGTCTGTTTATATCTTTGGCCCATTTTAGCCAGGCCTTGGTGGTGTGTACCTGTAATGACAACACTCTAGGATGCCAGGTCAGAAGGATTTAAAGTTGGAGCCTCAGCAACCTAGCAAGACACTGACTCAAAAAAAAAAAAAAAAAAAAAAACAAACAAGTAATGGATTAGGGTTGTAGATCAACATGAAGGCTCTGAGTTATGCCCCCAGTAAAAAAGGAAAGACCTTCAGCCTCTTTTTATTGGGGTGCTTTCTTATACTTGGCTTTTAAGGAGTTCTTTGTATACTTTGAATAGCAATCTTTTATCAGAGGTATTTATCTTCTGCAAATTCAAATTCATTCTCTCCTTCTCCCCCTCCTTGTTCCTGTCCCTGTCTCTATCTCTCTCTCTCTCTCTCTCTCTCTCAACAGGATTTTGCTATGCAGTCCAGGCTGCCCTTGAACTTTTTTTTTAAATTTATTTTTTTAATTGAAGAACAAATAGCAACAAGACAGTTTCAAGACAAATTAACAGGACAGATTCGATAACAATACATTGCAAACTTTTTGTATCATACAAGGTGCATATATGATATTATACTTATATACATTATTATAGAAGATGTCTCTAATCAGTGAATTGAGTGTAGCTATATACTTATTTTTTATACCTGAATTATATCATAGATTCAATAATTAATACTTTCTACCTTGTTAGTGGTTGTCCGTAGTACTAGAAGCTGACATAATATCTTGTCCAACCACTATTAGCGCAAATCTTGCTTTTCATAGAATTATGCAGAAGCATGGCATATTTATCCTAACTGTATTGTTTATACACACACATCATGATTCTTCCTTTATATATCCCTTTTTTTTAACTTTCTTTATAATAATCCAGACTGGTCTCCAACTCCTGGCAATCTCCTGCCTCAGTTTCCCAAATGCTGGGATTATAGGAGTACACCACCCTGTCCAGCGCCAAGTATTTTATTTATAGTTTGTCATTTTCTTGATAGTTTGTCTGTCATTGTCTTTTAAAGAGCAGAAGTTTTAAATTTTAGTGAACTCTAGCTTATATCTTTCATGGATCATGACTTTGATGCTGTATCTAAAAGGTCATCAAAAAGCACATGATCATTTAGGTCTTCTCCTATATTATTGCCTAGGAGTTTTATAGTTTCTTGTCATACATTGTAGTCTGTGATCCATTCTGAGTTCATTTTGTGAAGGGCGTAAGTCTGTGTGTAGAGTGCTTCTGTTCATTTGTATCTCCACTTGTTCCAGAACCATTTGTTGATAAGGGTGCTTTTTTCACCTGTGCAACTCTGGGAACTTTTTTTTTAATTAATTGTCCTTTGATTTCTTCTCCACCACACAAAATTACTCACATGTCTAAGAACTCCTATTGCCTATTGCCTATTGCCTGACATAGCTCACCAAACCCCTGCAGCTCAGCACAAATGGTGCACCCCACAAACTCTGCTGCCAGGATAGAACAGATAAGCATTTACATATATTAATATATACAAATATGCACAAATATAATTTTAGTCTCTAGAGAAGCACTTTAAGAATTATAACAACAAATTTGAAAACCATACAGTCCAGAGCCTTATTCATACCCTTCTAAAAGTACTTTTTTTCTGACTTCCAGATTCACCAATTTTTAACATATTGCCATACTTTGTTATGTTTATACACATGTAATTCCCTGAACTACATGAAAGTAACTTGCAGCCATCATGAAACACTACTTCTCAAAACTTCACCATAACTTTTCTAAGATTAAAGACCATCTGTCTTACCACAATATCCATAACACCCTAGGAAGGTCAATGACTCCCAGTCACCTACTATTGGTCAAATTTCCCCAGTTGTCCTCCAAATTGTTACGGGTTTGATTTTCTCTGATCCAGGATCTAAAGGTTCATATACCACATGTGACTGTTCTCTTTTATCAAAAATAAGTCTTCTAACGCTGCAAGACAGCTATCTCAGGGGATAGCACACATAATGAATCTGCCTCATTGTTTCTTCAATATTAGATTCAGGTTAATATTTCTGGTCAGAGATCTGAGGTAGAGTTATGTGTACTCACAACATGGGAACACTGGCCTCTGGAAAGCCTACAGTCATGATTAACATGATTAGCTGGATCTTCTGGTTAAAGTGATGATTTCCAGGATCTTCTCAGTGTAAACACATACATTTGCTCTGTATTTAATGTTATCTAAGAATAATACTTTGAAATGATAAGAGTATCTTCTTCCCTGACAATCTTTACTTCATCCTATTTTTTCACATGCTCCTCAAGGGCAGAGGTGTCTGTTTCACTCACTGTTGTGTCTTCAGTGCTGGAGAAAGTGCTGGCTTAATAAATATATACCAAGTGAAGCCTCACACAGACACAGCACTCCTGTGTCTGCTATGAGACTGAAAAGGTTAAGACCAAAGGTAGGGGCTGGGGAGATGGCTCAGTGGAATAAGCTCTTCCGAGACAAATGCAAGGGCCTGAGTTCAATCCCCGGTTCCACCAAAAATAGAAAAGACCAAAGGTAGTTTTCTTAGTCTTTGTATTTGCAGAAAATAAACATAATACCTCACACAAAGCAAAGATTCAACAATATTTTAATTTTTATCATTGTTTTATTTATTTATCTATTTATTGTGGTACCAGGGATCAAACTCAGGACCTTGTGCTTGTGAGGCAGGTGCTTATGCCACTGAGCTATCTTCTTGCCCCTTGTCATTGATTTTGTCTCTACTTACTTATTTATTTAGAGACAGGGGCTTGCTGTACAGTCAAGGCTGGCTTAGAACTCACTGTGTAGCCCAGGCTGGTCTCCAATTCACAGTGATCCTCCTGCCTTAGCTCCTTTGTATTGGGATTACAGGCATGTGCGATTACATTCAGCAATAATCTTCTTTTAAAATTTATTTATTTATTTATTTATTTATTTATTTGGTATAGGGTCTTTCTATGCAGCTGAGACTTATAGTGATACTCCTGTCTCAGCCTTCCCAGTGCTGGGATTATAGGCATGCACCACTAGACCAGTTTTGGTGGCCAGCAAGCTGTGCCCAGCATGTGGTATCAGGGAGGTAACTCAGGTGCTTGTGCTTGTTGGGCAGGGGATTAGACTGCTGAGCTATCTCTACAGTCCCCATCTCTATAATCTTTAGTTTTGTTTTAACTTTTAAAGACCATGAGTAAATAAAGTATATAAACCTTATTTGTTTGCTACATATGTAAAGTGTTAAGAACTACAATTAGATTATTATTTATAAGTAAGTCACTTAAATAATTTTAAATAAAAGATACAAAAATCTTAATTTGCAATTTAAGGTTCGCAGAAAAATCTATGAATCATGTAATGTACCATGAGTTTTTGGTTTCTTTTTTTGGGTGGAACCAGGGATTGAACTCAGGCCCTTGCACTTGCCAGGGAAGCGCTTATTCTACTGAGCCATCTCCCCTCCGCCACACATGAGCTATTATCAGCTCTGCTTTGCTAGCTTACATGTGTAACAGTGTTTACTGATATGCTAAAGTTGTAAATTGCACTTTTGAGGGAATTACTTTTTAAGCAATACTAAATTATATTACCTGTAACTCTTTTAATGTTTCTTTCAATCCTTCTATTTCTTTTTCTTTAATTTCTGTAGCAAGTTGATATTTTTCCTTCAAATAAAAGACAGTAGCTTAGTACTTTCTAATGCATAAAGAATAAAGGAAAATTCAAGAGCTCAAGAACCAAAATGTCTACTGCAGGTCTAATGCTTCAGAGGCTTGTACTTACATGATAAACCACATTTCTAATGGCTTCAAAATATCATGTTACATAGAAGAACCTATACTGTAACATTCTGCAACTCAGGTGCGTCCCAAATTTTCTGATCAAAGAGATTATGGGGCCATAGAGGAAAGTGATCAACAATGTAGTGTGTCTAAAGAGAGTAACATGGAGAGAAAACATTCGTTCAGGGTTTCACAGAGAGCAAATAGCTCAAGCAATGGCTGTGACTCATCCACATGGCTGACACTGACAGGGATCTAGAAACTGAGGTACACGGTTTCAGGCTAAATCCTGAGGGAATTTGACTGACCTTGCCATATACAAAAGTTACATTTCTTGTTATATAAGTCTTGCTTTATCTTGGTCTTAACCATTTAATACAATGTACTTCTATATCCAGCAGAAAAGTATGAAAGCGAAGTATGCTGAGCTGTAAAAAGCTCAAGTCAACAACTTTGGACACTGCCAGTCTTACGGAAAATCCACTACTGTTATGGACTACTGGACTATATTCAAGCACCTACATTATTTAAATGGCAATGGAATGCCCATCTCTGACAAAACTAACCAAGATGTGGGACAGAAATGAATGACCCTTTTGTATCTGTATACTCAAAATAGTTAGGATATATAGCTCCATTCTTTTAATTTAATATAGAGATTTATTATAATAGTGTTTGATAGATGCAGGATATCATGTCTGCATCTTGTACAATGAATAACCACTAAGACAACAATATGCAATGTATTAATTATTCAAAATGTACTAGTAATGTTGTGAAACTGTTTCATTGATATCTGTTTCTCAATAAAATTACAAAAAAAGAAATAGCAATGCAACAACAAAAAATAAATAAATAAAATAAACATGTTAGGCCTTGTTACTATAACCTGTACTATAAAATAACAGAGGCCAAATAACATAATTACCTTAGATCTTTCCTGTTTCTGAGATTTTATGCAATCAATATTTTCATTTGTTATATCATTTGCTGTTTTCTATTATAGTAAATAATAATTAACTTCATTTATATATACTTTAAATTAAAAAATAAATACCTTGTCTTCTTCTAAGGCATACATCTTCATTTGCAACTGATAATTTTTAAAAGTAAAACACAGAATAAACCGTTAGTGATCTACAATGGTCAGTAAAATGAGACACATTTTAGATTTCCACAGTTTGAATTTAATATAATGTACTTCTACATTCAGAAGATAAAATGAGGATATAAAAGGGGGGGGAATACCAGTTAACATCAATGAATAATTATTAGAGACACCAGTAGCCTTTCAAAGTTTCATGTTCCTTTCTGTAAGTTGTCTTAAGTATCTGAGCATTTTATCATACTGCTAATTGATAGTGTACAGCTTGAGTAACATATTCAAAAGGTAGAAATTTATGAAATTAGCACCACTTGTATTTGCAGAGTATTTACATATTGAAAACAATGTAAATGCACATGACAGTGAAATAATCTTGTGAAATTATGACACTAAAGTGCACACACTAAAGGAAAAATCACAAAATAAGCAGTTCTAGGACATTAGCAAAGTTGACAAGAAGTGAAAATTTTCTTTGACTTGTCCCTCTGTCCTCAGTTGTACCAGTCAGCTTTCCTATCAATGAGATACAACATGCAAAAACCACAACTGACAGGAGAGGCTTAATTTGGCTCTTGGCTTCAGAGGTTCTAGCTCAAAATGGCTGGTACCAGGGAACATCCTGTGGAAGGTATAGAGGAGCAGAGTTGTTCAGTATTTGGTGGCAGGGAAGCAGGTCAGAAAGGACAGCTAGGGACCATTCACAGCACCCAAGGTCACTCTCTACAACCTACCCAGACTCACCTAATCCGTGACATGTTCCTGAATCCAATAAAGTTGACATGCTAGGAATAACAGCACATTCCACCCCTGTCAACTTCATACCTAAAAAGGTCCCCTTAAGCCATATTAATTTCCAAATAAATACAATAAGTTAATAATTCTGCCCAACATAATACAACTATCCTGCCTACAAATGGACTCCAAAGTCTCAACAGTTCTAGCATTTTTTCCAAAATACATGCACAAATCTCTTCTAATATTGAAGACAAACTCTTAATTGTGAACCTGTATAAAAATTAAAAATGAGTTACAACAGCACAGGGCAAACATTTCTGTTCCAAAAGGCAGGAAGAGGATAGAAAAGAGTTGCACCAAAGCAAGACTGAAATCCAACAGGTCACACATTAAGCCCTATAGCTCCTTATCTGGGACCCAGGGGACATGGTGGTAAGATGTGAGTTTCAGGGAGCTTAAGTGACCCACCTTTATGGAATTGCTAGCTGCAACCAATATGGCCTCTCTCTCAGGATAACTACTCACAACCTCCAAATTTCCTTGATGGATGTTCTACATTTATGGCATCTCTTCTTCCTGGGTCTCCACTGCACCTTTAGCTTCATTCCACAGCTCCACACTACTCTGTTAGGGACTCATTGCCTGGCCTCCCAGGCCTTTCTTTGACTTCTGGGTGGAAGCTTCTGTGGACCTACAACTCTTGCATTCTGCATACTGATAAAACCAGCATCATATGGGTAGCCCCAAGATGTGCTGCCACACTGAACAACAGCCAGGCCCCCTGAGTCATGGTCCATTTATCAGTAGTCTGAGCCTAGAGGAAAAGAATACTGGAGAACAATTAAATGAATACCTGGAACCAAATCCTAAGGAAGCTCTACTTAGAAGGAAGCCCAGGGACAATCTTTTCAAAGGAAAGGTTTACACTTCTGCATCTTTGAGTCTGTAATGGGTCTTGCAAATTTTTGAGACACCTTTGATCCCATCCATGTACAAAACATTTCATTCCTTTTTAATAGTGCTATTCTCTTATTATAACTGCCTAAAGCAGCCAGCAATACTAATGCCATAGCCTGAATGTTGAGTTGTCTTGAAATTTCTTCCACCAGATTAATTAGTCTGTGACCCTTACTTTCAGGGCTCTGTAAAGTCCAGGACATGGAAAAAATGTAGACAACTTTTCTGCCAGAATGTCATATGCATGGCTGCTAGTCTTAACTGCCTATGGGAGCTTTTATTCCAAATAAAACCAACTTAGCTTGGACTTTACTCTTCACAATCCTACCAACATTCTAGTCTTCTGAGCTCCAATCAGGATCACCCATAAGTTCTGTTTATAGGTTTATAGCATTCTTGGATTCTCTAGTCTGTATCTCTGAATCTTTCCAAATTTAAGTAAACTAGTTTTAAAAGATTTTAAACCAAATGACTAGGTACAATCATAGCAACCAATTATCTGTATTAGTCAGCTTTCTTGTTGCTAAGACACAATATCCAACACCCACAATCTAAAGGAGGGTAGGTTTAATTTTGCTTATGGTTTGGGAGAGTTCAGTCCATTGTGAGTTGTCTCTCAGGCAAGAACATCATGGTGGAAGGGCATGATGGAGCAAATCTTCTTAGTTTATGGCATCTGGGAAGGAAACGAGGGTAACAATGCCAGAGAACAAGGAACTAGAGCCCATACAGTACCCCAGGTAACACTTCCATGACTTCTTGGACACTAATATCTACCAGACATTCTTAATCCAGTGAAGTTGACCTATCTGTGTCTTCTTTGTATTCTGCAATGCTTTATTTAAAACTAGCATAGAGAGGCCAGGGATACAGCTCAGTGGCACAGTGCCTGTCTGGCGAGCCACAAGGTCCTGAGTTCAATTCCCAGTATAAAAAACCCACAAAGGGCTAGCTCAGGAGTAGAGTGCTTGCATAGCATGTTGTAAGGCTCTGGCTTTGGTGCCCAGTGTGATAGTTAATTGTGGTGCTAAGTTGAATAAGAAACACCTTCCTTATTCACAATGTTGGGTTGACACTGTGCTTGGTGTGTCTGGATAACTTACTTAAGACAAAAGACACTCTGCATGTGGGTGGCACCAACCAGTAGGCTTGTGGTTTGGATGGGATAGGAAGGGAAAGAAGAAAAAAGGTTTGCTTCTGTTTCTTTGGAAGATCCTTAGTCTCTACCATCACCTTTGGATTCCTATCTCAAGCTTCCAGCACAGAACTTTCAGTGTCTTGCTACAGACTCACAGTGGACTCAGCAGTGAGCTCCAGCCTGTTAACTTCTGGCTGGATCCTCTGGCTCTCCAGCATGCAGACTGACCTTAGCATTCTCCCATATCTGATTCTGCAGGTGGCCATTTTAAGTCTACTCTGCAAATTATCTATCTATCACCTATCTATCTGTCTGTCTGTCTGTCTGTCTGTCTGTCTGTCTGTCTGTCTATCTATCTATCTATCTATCTATCATTTTGTAAAATCTGTTTCTCAAGTGAACCCTAAATGATACAACCAGCACTCAAAAACAAACAAAAAGACCCCAAGTGAATTTTCCTCACATTTTCACATATCTTCATATTCTTGCTCCAAATCCTTTATGATAACAAGAGGCATAGACTTTTTTCTCCTAGACAATGTACTCCACTTTTGGCTTCTGGTTCCTTACCTTTTCATTAAAACTGTCATTAACATTGCTTAGGGCTACTTCAGATTAAAGGAACACAGTCTGCTGTTGAAGCAAATTCACACTTAAACTTTAATTATCGATAACCTTAAAATAGGAGTCATATATTTTGTATAGATTAATTCTTTAGCTGCATTGTTTTTTTTCTTTTAAACACACACATATGGAGATGCATACAACAAATAGGGAAAGAACAGAGGAAAACTGAGGACAATGGGATAAAAGAGCAATACTTCCACAGGATATTTTACATGAGCACATTTTCCTAAACTACTATTATCTAACTAGACACTGAAGAGAAACTTGAGGCAATAAGAAGAGCTCCAGAGCTCAAATGACTTTAAATGTTGCTAGTCGTTTTTTTCAAACCTTTAAAAAATTTTCTACTAGTGATTGACTTTTATAGAGGTGTCAGTATGCAACAATCCCCTCTCCTCAGCCTTTATGTCTCCCTACATGTGTCTCAGCTCTATTCAAGAAGGTCCTAGTATATTCTAAGAGAAGAGAGAATAGGGAGAGAAAGAACAAGAATACACACATTTCACTCACCTAAGTTATTTACAGCCAATGAGAACAGAACACATCTTCTCCATCAATAAGAAAATAATGCTCCAAATTTACTTGATGGTTTTGTTGGTTATAATTCAAAATAACTTATTTCCTATTTTTTCAATAACCCTTTTTTATTTGTCTACTGAGTACAGAAAACACCTTGTCATACTATTCATGGGAGATGGAAGAAAGATAGTATTTAAAACTGTGTGTTGTGAAATTACCTGCTTTTTTAAAACTTCCATTGCTTCTCTGTGTTGCTTTACTAATGCTTCCTTTTCATTCTGAAGAGTTTCCTATTTTCAAAATTACAAGAAGTTAAAATAAATTCTAGCAACACTTTTAGTTTTAAATCTTAGGTTCACAAATAAGTTTAATGTGCTTTTTTGCACTATATGCTCTTGAAAACCAGCTTTAAAAAATTTTATGATTTTTTTTTTCATAAAATCAAATGAACATTCTTTCTCTAGTTGCTTCTTCATGGAAAGTATTACATTGCTGTTTATACTTTTAGACTCCAGGGCCTGGCAGAGCACTTGCTCAGCATGAGTGAAGCTCTGGGTTCAATCTCCAGCACCATAAATTTTTTTTCTTAATCTGTAAAAGCTTTCTATAAGAAAATATCCTTTAACCAAAAGTGTTAATATTAAGAATCTTTATCAAAATGTATTTAGTACATGGTCTCCAGGGTCTCACTATGTAGATCAGATTCATAGTGATCCTTCTGTTTTCAGCCTCACAAGCACTGGGATTACAGGTGCATACCACCATGCCCAGTCTCAATCACCGGCTCAGTGCACCTCAGGGGTGGGGCTGGCATGGCACAGTGGGGATCAAGCCCTGGCCGCTGTGCTCTACCTAGGCAGGTGCTTTAGTCCACTGAGTTATCTGGCCAGCCGAAAATTAAGAATCTTAATACATAAGCTGACTATAATCTTTGAGTTTCCAGAGAAGCTACTTTTATTATCTAGCTATCATAGGGTATTTAAAAAAAAAAAAAAAAAAAGGACTCCATTTCCCTCCTTTATGGTACAAACTGTATGTTCTATCCTTTAGATCAAGGACATTTTATGTATTTCTTTTATTTTACTGAAGTTAATAATTTTCATCATTCAAAAATTGTTCTAAGAGTAGTAACCACTTTGATTCTTTTCCTTCCAGTGCAGTACTGGGGGTTCCATCTGGGGCAATTTACATGCTCAGCAAGTAGTCTACCACTGAACTACATTCCCAACCCTTACTTCTGATTCTGAGACAGAATCTCTTTAAGGTGGCTGGGCTGGCCTTCACCTTATGACCCTCCTGCTTCAGCCTTCCAGTAGCCACAATTACAAGTAGGCACCATTATGCCAAGCCAATTGTCAATATTTGTTATTATTCTCAAGATTTGTAAACAACACAATGATGTAGCAATTATAAAAGGTTATTTCTTAGGTGGCCTATATGTCCATCAACAGATGAACACACTTTTATTTTTTTATTTTTGTTTATTTATTTATTTGTATTTTTAGGGAAGGGTCTACAGGGTGTTCTGAGTCTCACTACTAGATCAGACTCATAGTGATCCCCCTGTTTACAGCCTCCCAAGAGCTGGGATTACAGGCACTTGCCACCATGTCCAGTCTCAATTGCTATCTCAGTGTGCCACCAGGAGTGGGGCCAGCATGGAAGGCCTGGAGATCAACTCCCCCTTGCCCTGTCAGCCCCTGCACAGGCAGCACAGGCACTTTAGTCTGCTGATGTATTTGGCTAGCCCTGAAAAGACTTTTAAAATTGCATTATTTAGGGGCACTCCATCATGTAGTTCTCTTCCATAAAGAGGGACACAGACTTGACTCAACTGTGGAAAACTGGATGCATCTTGAAATCATAATGTTAAGTGAAATCTGTCAGACACGCAAACTTAAATATAACATAGATTCTTTAATATGAGTAATACAGGGTAAAAACTAAAGAGCAAAATAAAAAAATAGATAATACAAAACAAAGATAGCTTGTTCTCAGTGGGGAAGGAAGGGAAAAAGGATGACAAAAGGGGAACTGAGGTGGTTATGTGCACATACCATACCAAATAAAATACCAGAATAAAAAGCTTTACAGTTTATCTACTGGACTCCTGTTGTACTGTACATTTAGTTTTCTTATATTGCCATTACTCTAAATCTTTTCCTCCTAGTCTTATTACAGAGTTAAACAGCGCTCCTCCAGGTCTCTCCTTTTAGCGAATCTGGAAGCCGACAACCAGTATTTACACTGCTGTGAGCAGTTATTATTCCATACTGAGTTAAACAGTATGTCATGACTTTTTTTTTTTTTTTTTTTATTCTGTTTCAGAAGTTCATAATTACTTGAAAATATTTTTGGTCCTATAGCTAACTTTAAAAATAATACTGTCTGTTCCCAGATCTATATCAATTGGCTTGCCTTCTCTGATCAAAAAAATGAGAGGGGCTGGAGAGATGGCTCAGTAGAATAAGCACTTCCCTGGCAAGCACAAGGGTCTGAGTTCAATCCCTGGTTCTGAAAAAAAAAAAAAAAAAAAAAAAAAAAAAAAAAAAGAAAAGAAAAGAGAGAGAAAAATGCAAAATGAGAAAATTCCAAGAATAGCTTAGAAAAATCTCCAACTGTATAGGAAACAGATTTAGAAATATTGTAGGTGTTGGGCAAAATCGCAGAAGCTATCCCCAAAGTTTCTCCTATGAAAATAAAGTAGACTTGATGCTAATCTGTCCACCAAAGAAGGAAAGAATGAGCAGGTTTTAGAGACTTCAGGAATGAGAGTTCTTTGATGAGACTGAAAAACTGACCTCCAGCTCTCTCCGTTTAGTGAATGGCACTGAATCAAAAAGTAGAGGATTTAATATGCAGCAGGAATTGGAATGGAAATTAACTCTATAACTGAAGCCCTAAGTCTAGATCTTCAAAAGGCTTAGAATAAAAGCCAATAATAACTTGCTGAAATCACGCTAAAACAACTAAAGCCTTCTACTGCAGTTAGGAGGCAGGAAGAGGGAGGGAGTGCCTTGGAAAAATGAGCTGTAGATGTGTGTAAGCAGGCAGGACACTGGAAAATAACACCCCAGCTCTAACCAAGAATATAAAAGGAAAAAAATTAGCAGGCACACCAATGACTGCCTCTGGACAGAAAGACGCACCCAATTTTTCATTTTATCCTCAAACTTATAGAGAAAAATGTTTCTAAATATTTGAGGCCTTTTTCTCAGGGTTAGTGAGGTGCTCACACTGTCCATTGCTCATCCTACTGCAGCTTGAGATTGTTACTGTCAGGACCTCAAAGGGCAGAAATATTGCTTTTTCCTCTAGGATTCCATACCTAGTAATTATGTATATACTATTTATTGTTCCTTTTTTGCAACACCAGGGATTGAATCTAGTGCCTTCACTGTGAGCTATAGCCTTGTCCTATTTATTTATTTTTGAGATAGGATCTCTTGCGAAGGCACCAACTTTCCCAGGATGGAACCAAACTTGTGATCCTCCTGCCTCAACTTCCCAGTGTGCTGTGATTCACACACACACACACACACACACACACACACACACACCCAGCCACACACACATATATTATTCATCTTATGTATGATTATATACATAGAATTCACTTTATGTACAATATATGTAAGGAAAACAGGTTTAATCTCAATGGAAAACAGGTTAAATGTTTTATGCCTTAATTAAAAGGTTCATATATACTAATGTAGGAGAGAGACTGAAGAGGGTGCCTGATGAACTTTCTTTCTAGAAATATATCAGCAACTTCCTATATAAAATATCTCTCTTGATCTCCACTTCTGACAAACGTTGCCCATATAGAAACTTTTGTGAAGCCTAATATTCTTCCTGTTATCAAAAGGGGAAATTCATGATAATCTAGTTTTGGAGCACTGGCTTTGGCACAATTCTTAGATGCTCCCTACAGAGTAAGTGTAGGGTGAATCTTGTCTGTTGATAGGTCATTTTTTGAAACTGAACAGGAAAAAACAGTAGGCTGGATACAACGCTAAAGTCTCAACTGATGCCCACACTGTGATTCATTAGGAGAAGTAAAATCTGCTCAGGTCAAAGATGTCACACTATTTGGTAAAACCTGTTCACTGTTGAGAAATAAAAGGTGAACATGACAGCAGCTATAGAGATGTCTATCGTTTTGAGGTACTGTAGAAATAAGGAAGGCTTCTGAGCTCAGGGTGAATTACAATCTCAAATGGTCAAATCTCAGTGCTCCTGTTCTTCCTAAAGGGGTAGCTATTTTGAATCCACAATAAAAGGGGTAATATGAAGGCCAAAAGGAGTGTCCCAAACAATCTCCATGTTCACAGGCCTGGAACACACATCCCCCCAAAATCAAAGCTTGAGAGTCTGGAAAATGTTACTTTGAAAGGCCCAGTACTGGCTCCAGATTCTGGGGGAAACCCAAACCTTCATCCATACCCAAACCCAATCAAACCAAGCCCGCATAATCTTCAACTTTAAGGAAAAGTAGAAAGAGCTAATGTACGTTACTCTTCAATCACCTCTGTGCCATAATACTATAATAGTCACTCTTCCTTACATTCACTGGTATCAGCCAGACACACTGGGTAGAGGGTGCCCTTCTCCTCTGTTTGGGGCCATTTCCTTACTTCAGACATGCAACATGCTTTGATCTTACCAATAAATACTCTGCATTTCCTCTACATAACCTAAAACTCAGGGCAACTGTCTACTGTGAATGACCCCAAGAGGAAGCAAAACACTATAATCATGTTGGAAATATTTCAATCAGGGACTTCAATAACACAGAAGCTAAAGTGCAGGGCACAGGGCCTTGGAGTCATGGCACCTAGTGGAGCAGGTAAAAGTTTCATTCTCTGACCTCATTTGCCATCCCATCAAGAGACTTCAAACTAAGGAGTCTGAAGGAAACCTCAGAAACATTCCATCTTCAGAGTGCAACAGCTTCCACCAACTCAGCTCTCAGGGGCTGACAACAAATATTGTTGCAGCAGCCAAGTTAGATAGAAATATTCTAGGTAGTCAGACAGGGCCAGGCCCTCAAGGAGACAAGATGGAAGACAAGGTGACTTTACAACTGGGAAGAGACAGACACTCCCATATGGATCACACCCCAAGACCAAGACAAAAGAAGAAACAAACACATCTACATACTTCCCTAGGGAGGGGCATCAGGGATTGATTTCAAAACAGGTATCAATCACCTTGAAAGAGCCCAAATGAGTCACTAGCCCAACCCAACAGGAAGAGACCCTGTTTCATATCCATGCCCACTTGCTATGTGACTTGCTTCCCCATTTGGTACTGGACTTATTAATCAATTTTACCTGAGCAATGGTGCTTGTAATCTCATTGGTTGACCATAGTTTTGCTTCACCTCATGCCCAACTAAGCAAGTTCCCATGTTCTACTACCTTAGACCAGCCTCACCACATGGTTTTACACTATAAAAGTTCCTGGAAGAGACAGTTTCCTGAGGGAACTACCTGCTCAGAGGTCCCCCTCCCCCTCATGTCCCTCTCTCAGACAGGAGCTTTCTTTCCCTCAATAAATATATTCTGCTTACAACCTCCGTTTGTTCCTAAAATTCATTTGTTGGTTTTAGAGAACATGAACTCATCCAGGTCAGGTCAGGAGATCATTTTTCCCTATGTCATTTGGAGTTTCCCTATATCATTTGGAGGTCACCCACCCAAGATCAGTTTTTCTCCCTGTATCAATATGACCTATAGGTCGTGTCTGGTCAACTGTTTGTTTTAGTTTAGCCTATAACCTAAAAGTTTTATACTTTTTAATAGATCAAAAAAGGAAATTATTCAAAAGAAGACTCATACTTCAAGCCACCTGAAAATTAGATAAAATTTAAATTTTAGCATCCATAAATAAAGCTATATTGGAATACAGACACATTCATTTAACATGTTCCCTCCAACTTGAACTACATGACTATCCCACTGGGCAGCACACATGATCTAATCACTTTTATTTGTCTTTATCTGTGGATGATTGCTTGAAAGAAAAGTAATTATCTCCATTTTAGCTAAATGTAGCCTTATTTCTATATATCGATAGGTACCTAGCTGCCTAAGACTTTTCATGATACCTTCAATTGACTTTAGGCAATACAAATGATGTGTAGTCTTTGAAGCAAGGTGACAGGTCAGTGTTTTCATGACCCCTTAGTTCCCAGAAAAACATGTGTGAGCCAGGGTAGGAGGCAGGATGCCCCATGCTGTAGGCTGGGCTGAGCCTTGAGCTAGAGGCTATGACTTCTGGGGCATAAAAGATTACATATCAGAGCCAAAGCACAAAACATCACATACTACCTCAATTGTGCTACACAGATGACTCCTTCTGCATATCCTTCTCTCTGTATATTGCAGAGGTGAATGCAGGCCTCCTACCTGGCCCAGCTCACAGCATTCACCTAGTTCCTGCCATTCTCACAGTCACTTATCCTTAAGCCACTCCCTTCTCTACAAATTAATAAAATCTGAGTCAGCCTTGTATCTCAGTTACTCTTATCTTGTTCCTGGGACAAAGACTCGACCCTCAAAATGAAGGAAGGAAAGGTTTATTTAGCTCACAGTTTCTGGAGGTTTCAGTCCATACTGAGTTGGTTCCAAGGCAGCATGACACATGGCAGAGAGTAACCTTTCATGGTGGTGGCAAAGAGCAGAGAGCAAAAGGGAGTGGTTGTAGCAACAATGGCAACAGAGAGCAAGTCTTATCTGCCCCAAGCTGGTTGCAGCACTCACACTCATCATCCCAGTGGATCAGGAGTTAATCACAAACTCCAGAAGGCCACCCCATAACTGCATGAGGTTTAGGGTACACTAACCATAACACCCTGCGTTAGGACCTTTGTTCTGGTCAGCTATCATCATAGCTGGACTTAGAACCTGTTGGATCCCCATATCTACAAAGATACCTTAGTTTTTTCTTCTCACTATGGAATGCACCAGAATTGGCAGATTGGAATTAACTCTCTAGAATTCCAGTAACTTTCCCATGGGATTACAAATGTAAACGTCCTGGGCTACAATGAGGACTAGGAAGGGCTTCTTATATTTTTCTTAATAAAATTAATTTAAAGCTACTCAATGGGGCAGAATGCACACAACACCAGTGTTTCAGGCCACTTAGAAGTGAGATGTACGAATCGTGGCCCATGGTGAATGTGTTTGATATTCCTCATGTCTTTCACTGCAGCAGAACAGTGTGTAGCACGTGCGACAGAGCCCAGAGGCTCCTCAATCTAGATGAGAGCCACAGGTTGGAATGCTCTGATTTGCAGCCTTTTGTTTTCCTACATATATTATGTTCTCTTTATCAACCTAGACCCTTAAATGAACAGACATATTATTTCTTAGTCATGATTAGCTAAAAGGTTTTTATTCTTAATGTAGCTCTCTGTATTCCTGGCCACTCTAAGCATGAATTCAAGTATCTGTGATGAAATGCATGATTTGGAGGCTTCCATCTTTGCGTGTTTGTCAGCTGATGGATTAGGAAAAATTAGAAACTCCAATAAAATCTCTTCTATAGTACTTTTTCTGTTTGTATGTCCAAATGTGTGGCTTCTGGAGTCTTAAATGCAGTTATATGGGCTCTGTGCTAGCAACCGAGCCTAAGTGGCCATCCAAGAAAGAAAGACATGGAACACTAGACATTACCAACAGACACCCAGAAACAGCCTTGTGCAACCTTAGCACTCTTCAGAGAGCCGCACAGATCCTGAATACTGCATAGTAACAGTACCAGAACCTTCTCCAGCTCAAGCTGAGGAAACAAGGGGGCTGAGCAAAGAACTGACCTATCAGCACTAAGTGCTGAGAATTCCCGAGCCAGTCATTCAGTATCTTGTCCTAGGAAGGTTTGTCCAGTCAATATAAGGCTATTAAAAACTAACAATGGTATCATCATTTCAGGCAACTGCTGCAGATTCATCTTAGGCAATATTACTTGTTTTTTTAAAACACCTGACTCATCAAGCAACAGCTCAGTCTCAGAACTAGCTTCAAGACCTCTGTGATATTCACTAGTCCTAAGTTTACACTGTAAGATTTCCCCAACCTCAACCAATTCCCTGCCTTAAAAGATCTGCTTGAAGCCAGCTGTACCTAGACCTATAACTCTACTCCCATTCTGGTGTGCCCCTGCCTAAACAAGCTCCCATGAAATGTTCCCACTGCCTTAAGTTCAAATGAACATAGCTGCTTTTTTTTTTTTTTTTTTTTTTTTTTTTTTTTTTTTTTTTTTTTTTTTTTTTTTTTTTTTTTTTTTTTTTTTTTTTTTTTTTTTTTTTTTTTTTTTTTTTTTTTTTTTTTTTTTTTTTTTTTTTTT